>QVNW01001145.1:0-79392 GCA_014825475.1 Pseudomyrmex flavicornis
CCTAGCACGAGTAACTTTCTTGTTTTCGCACTTCAATATTGAAGATAGAGTGTTGGTCTATAGGACCTTTTCTTCTTATTCCGCCGAGATCTACAACTTTTGTTTGAAGCATTTTGCCAATTTATCATTTTTTAAATTTTTTGTTGAAACGGTTATAACTGCTTCAATATTGAAGATAGAGTGTTTTTCCATAGGACCTTTTTGTTTTATTTTGACGAGATCTAGAACTGATGTTTGTAGCATTTTGTCAATTTCCTACTTTTTAGATTTTTACTGTCGGTTAGGGAATTTTCAAGAAAATCCTAGGAACAGTAACTTTCTTGTTTTCGCACTTAAATATTGAAGATAGAGTGTTGGACTGTAGGATCTTTTTTTCTTATTTCGTCGAGATCTACAACTTTTGTCTGAAACATTTTGCCAAATTCCGACTTCTAAAAGTTCAATATTCAAACGTCGATAATTGTTTCAATATTGAAGATAGTGTGCTTCATCATAGGATTTTTGTGTTTTATTTTGTCAACATCTACAATTTGTGTCTGAAGCATTTTGTCAATTTCCTACTTTTTAAATTTTTACTGTCGGTTAGGGAATTTTCAAGAAAAAAACTTTAGGAAGTGTATAGGTGATTTTTTTCTTTGCATTGGCTGCGCTAGTAAGTCACTTTTTTTATCTATATTAAGAGGAAAAAGATGGATAGACTGTGAACTAGTTCAGCTAGTGCAAGAAAAAAAACAGACCTTGTGTATATGCAGTATTTATTGTAATAGTTAATGTAGTATGTAACGTATTTATGCAGTTTATGTGAAAACAAGTGTTTAGAGATAAATTGTGAGGTTTATGCTACGACATTTTACATCTGTAAAAGTATAACTTTGGAACGTACTTTAGAGACACAAGTGCAAAATAAAGGCGTGATTTGACAGCTGTCAAAACTTGTGACAATTTTATATGTTTCGATTTCTGTGTGTAGCATGAATTTCGTTAGATAGATCAAAGAATAGTTGTTGATACATTGTACTAGTGTGTTCTATTGAGTCTACGTGTGTTTATACAAAAATAATGTTATTTTTACACAAAGTACATGTAACTCGCGTATTTATTTTGTTTTCTGACGTCATCAATTCAAAGTAGCCGTAACAGTATTGAAGATTTTACAAAAAAAATGCTTGCAATATCGACCGATTAGTTTTGAGGTGTTTGTTAATAAGATATACATTATCGAGGCCTGTTCTTCGAGCTATGATCTTCAAACATCAGTATGCGTAAAACAGAACTGTTGCGTTTATTTATTGTTACTTATAATGTAATATGAAAAAACACGAGAGTAAAAGCCATCTGAGAAATAATATATAGTCAGATTAGCAGAAGAGAATTATGTGCGCGGCCATAAAAATAAGCATTTATTATGTGTATAATTTAAGAATTACAAATGTTTCTACACAACGACAATAACAGATAGAAAAACACACTTTTTTAAACAAGATTATAGAAGATTAAAATATACAAGTTGGTTTTAGAGAATCACAGCCAAAGTTTACAAAGTTATTTTCTCTTTCGACAGTTGTACAGCAATAGTTCTCTATAGTCTTCTCTTATATATTACGTGTGTGTGTGTGTGTGTAAAACAAAAGTACATACTATTCCATATAACTGGGACTAAAATTCATTCAGCGATAAAGATAATGAAAAAAGTTTAGTTAATCTACGTATGTTGTGTGCGTAAAGATATTGCAGTGTAGTGTATAAAGATGCGATAAGACAATTGCAAAATCAAACACTAGTGAGATTATACGGTGATTTTCTTTTTTTTTTTTTTGTTTTGTTTAAATGCATACATCACTACGTTTCGGTAGGATAGGAACAATTCTAATAAGTAAATACTTGCAATGACGATTTGTATAAAAGTTTGTAAACGATAAGAACCGGCGATACGTGTTTTATTAGTATCTAATATATTTCCGCCATAAGTAGCACGACCAGGGAAGTCCAGCCAGTGAAAGGATGGCTTCCTCTGCCTTCCCCGTCGGAGTCGTCGTAATGTTCCCACAGATATCCGGATATTTTGTACTGCTTAATAATGTTCTGTATCAAATTCTTTCGTAACTCCTCGTACACTCTTCTCGCACTCTCCTGATACGGACCCTTCACGTTTGAATAATGATGCGCCGCACGTACCGTTAAATAATTCAGATTTATCCAGATAGGTCCGCGCCAGTAAGGCGCGTCGTACTCGGTATTATATTTCATGTACAACGGCGACGTTTTTGCAAGCGAGCGTAGTCCATACTTGGTCCACAGTAGACTGGGATCCCGCAGATCCTGCAATATATCCTCTAATTGCGGCGAATCGGGGTCGACTATTTGCAGGATAAAAGGGAATAACGACACGTATCCGAAAGTCGTGTCGATGAACTTCAAGGATGGCGCTTCCGTTACGATGCGAATCATTTCCGCGGGTTGAGATCGTTGTTTGGCGGATAACGTTGATGGCGGGGGTTTTTGCAGAACCACCTTGTCGGTGTGCATACCGTAATCGGAATATACCTGCCTGTTCGGCGACCAGTGCAGTTTGTTTAGCAAGTTATTGTCGGATAAATAACGAAACGTATCGTCGTATTTGCTGACCGAATAGTGCAGCAAATTGGACATTCTGTCCATAACACGAGCGGCAAATGCAATCCAGCAACGCAGATCGACGTGGCGTTCGGCAACGGTTGGATGGGAAGCTCTGGGATAGTCGTCCAAACCGGATGTGAGCGTCTTTGGGTTCAATTCTCTCACAGCCGCCGGATCTCTGCCTCGCCATCTGTAAGTACCGGGTAGTCGGCCGACCTGCGTGATGTTGAACCACGCAAACCACGCTTCCAATCGCGGATACAGTTTCTCGAGCAACGGAACATATCTCAGCAATTCTTCTTCTTTGTGCTGGAGCATGAAGTCTATCGTCAGGAAGAACGTCGGCGGATTAGCGTTCGTATTGAACTGAGTCACAAACTCTTCTGGCACCTTGGCCAACGCCTCTTCGCCCAGTATCATCTCTCTGGGAATCCAGCCTTCGACGTTCATCAGATCGAACCAGTGATTCATAATGTCTAACTCGATTTCCATGTCCCAGACGGAGATAAGTAAACCGTGAAAACCTTCGTCCCAAAGGAAACCGCGCGGGAAGAAGCTTCTGCTAGGTACAGCGGTGTACAAAGGCGCTTTCCAGTAAGGCACGGGCTTCTCCGTGTGCGTACTCTGCACTCTCGAAGTTCCGTAAAAGTAGCCTATTGAACCTATGAGATTCGAGAACGCCGCTTTCGCGAAGGCCACCTCGTCGTCCTTGTATCCCTTGGATTTCAGGTTGAAAACGTTTTCGAATTTCTTCGAGAACAGCTGCCTCTGCGTTTCGAGAGCCTCGTCGTATTCCTTGCCCGTCAGTTTGTCTATCCTGTTGGTGAAACTGCCGGATTCGTAACTGACCTCGATCTCGAACGGAACTTTTCCCGTCACCTGAGTAACAATAAAATTCGGATTCATTTTCTTGCCTTCGGTCGACAAAACTAGTTGCTCGCCCGCTAAAACTATGTGCTTCTTAGTGGATCCCTTCTGAGCGGTTACACGAAGATTATGCAACACCGTTTCTTTTAATACGTTCCAACTGGAAACGGTTGTCGCTAGAAAGGAATGTTCCTCTAAAGTGCCATTTATTAAATTCAAATTTATAGCAAACGATCCCAATCCCTGTGTGTTTCCTTCTATTCCTGTTAAGCGATCGTAGTTTCCCAGATTAGCCTTTATCCAACCTTTCGTATCTTCTGTAATAGCGGTGTAAAATAGTAACGATACTTCTTCATCGTTCTGTTGCTTCGCCGACGATACTGCAATTCTCGCGGTCCAGTCGCCACCATAATAACCACCAGGCTTCTTGACAAATGTTGTTCTTATGACCACAGACCTATCCACTATTTCCTGAACACCGAACGTTCGTCCGTCATGCTCAAGCCACGAGTATCTAACATGTAATTTTCTATTAATAACGTTGACAAGATATATTGTGTTAAGCGCTCAAGTTGATACCTGACAGTACCTGTCAAGTTTGTCACCTTGCTCGCACCAGTGTCTAAATCCACTACCGTCGTTGCGCAAGAGGTGCGGAAAGTACCACATCAAGCCAGTGATCAAAGAATAAGGATCTCTCGTCTTCATACCAAAATATACACCAGGTCTATATGTGCCCCAATATCTATCCTGAGCATTCAAGCCTGATATGGCAACTAACTAGTTTTTTTAAATAAAATTTTAATTGATTCATTACAAATCTCTAAATGTTGTAATACACTTAACTATTACGAATAAGAATATTTGCAAAATTATATTTCTTTCAATGTGATATATTATACATGCCTTTTCTGAACTGTATGTAGTATGAACTCTCGTCTCAAGATACCCTTTATATCCAAACCAAGTAGCGCAGGCAATACATATAGCAAACATAATATAATTAGTAGGCATTGCATAGACCTTATCCTTTTTGGATAAATGTCCAGACCCGCTTCTGGATTTAGTCTTATTGTTAGTAGATTTCTCTTGATTCTTGTTCTTCGCCATTTAGCTGAAACAGATATTGTTTCTGATTCTTTTTTTTACTTTGGAAAAAGGTTTTGTTTTTCTTTTGTTTTTGTCAAATTGTTGAGAAATAGAAAAGCAAACCTTGTTGAGATAAAATACAATACGAAACAAAATAAGGTCTGTTGAAAATGGTTAAAACTTTCTTTTCTTTTTCTTTGACATAAACCTGTATGATACATGTCAACTTAGGTTCATGCAAATATGTGTTAAGTATAGTACGTATCACAGCCGTGATTATTGATTTCCTCGCGGTAGATAACCAAAGTCTTTTCTCTTCATTGAGTATAAGAACCGATACGATTTCCCGTGCAAATTACATACATTTCTATTATCCAGCTATTGGCCGTAATGATCAAAGTAGATCAAGCACTATATCGCAGTATAATAATTTTTATCTAAAAGTTATAACAAATATATGTTATTTAACACTTTTCACACTTAATAAATGTTCTTTTGTAGTAAAAATTGTTTTTAATAAATAAACGTTTTTTTGTATAAAAATTCAAAAATACTAAAATTCACTAAATTTTTATCACACATTTTATAGCACATTTGCACGTAACTATAATTTTTAAAATTTAAATAAATATTTTGCTTAATATATATATACATATATGTGTATGTGTACACACACACACACATATGTTTTTATATATATATATATATATATATCTATGAACATACGTAGACATCTCACTAAAACTATAAGAATTCAACACTCGTTCGGCAAAGTTAATTTTATTCATTTTTTATTTATTTGTTAAGTTAAGTTTGTTTACATTATTTATCGTTCGCGAGATTGTGGTTGTTTCTCTACTTAAATATTTAAATGTCAAGTAAAACTTCGGTTTACAAATAACAAATCGTTTTGCGATTGAAGTTTGAGTATTTTTTGTTATTACGAGATAGCAACATGCAGTAGAAGCGGGCGAACAACACGCCCATGTCGAGTTTACATAAATTTATGAGTGCTTAGCTTACGTGCCGTTTTTGCTTCTTTTTGCGTATATACTTAAATGAGCCGTTAAAAACCTTGTTATTAAAACAATTGCGTTATATACAATATATCAGCGAGATGTCACTCTTTTTTTAGAGATAAGTATTACAAAAATCAAATGTTCTTTTTAAAATCACTGGTTGTGTGATTATCTCGTATTCGCGCGTTCGTATATTATTTTTATTTTGTGTGTCTATATATACATATATATATATATATATATATATATATATATATATAATATTATATATTCAATAAGCCTTAATTTTGCAGCACACATTTGCACACCGACTTTACAATGATGTATGATGTGAGTCGATGTGAGGTATATAAGTTTTTCTTATATATTGTTTCTTATACATTACTTTTTTTTCTCTCGCCAGAGAATATTACAGACGACTTTCGCTTTTTGTTCTCTGTTTTTCTCTCTTTCTCTCTCTCTCTTCCTCCCTCCCTCTCTTTCTTTTCAGAATAGCAGATTTTTGTTATTTATTAGAATATTATCTATTGTTATATATATATATATATAAGACAATAATTACGGTCAGAGAGAGAGAGAGAGAGAGAGAGAGAGAGAGGAAAGGATGTGCATGTTGTGAAAATTAAGAAGAGCAGAGAATTAAATTAGGTCCATAAATATATCGTTGTTGCATGAAAGGCATAAGATGTATGTTTGTAACTGAAGACAGAAAAAATTTCTTACAAAAAACAAACGGTAAAAGTACAAATTAAGTACAAAGTAACTTTTTTCTCAATTTACACAAGAATGTCACGATGGCAATTAGAAGAAATCATATGTGTTTTGTTCTAAAACTATGATTTCTCTATTATTACATATATGCATATGTATATATACACGTATACATATGTATACATATATGTAGGGGAGAGGATAACATATCTTATTATTCCCTACAATTAACAGATTCCGTCTTTAATACAAAGTAAAACCAGAAGTGCGCGCTACTTCTGCGCGTATTTATTTCTAAAAATATTCGTTTCTTTTTTCTACTAGATTATATTATTATAATTATTGCTCAGCTCGACAGCCAAAATTGTACCGGTTATACAGATAAAGAAATTACAAGACAATAGTTATATTTTCAGTGAATACGACCATAAATTGATTTTAATATACTCTTCGACATAATTTAAATAGCGTAAAATTTTTTTCTTCGTGCAATCTGATTACCGATATAACGATTGTTCTGCATATATGTATAGTATATATATGTGTATATACACAAATCCTTTTGTGTATTAAATAATATAACGCGCGCGTGTGTGTGTGTGCTCTTTATTACAATAAATATTGAATTGTGCCTTAGAGCAAATAATCTCATTATTGTTTTCCTATATGTGAGACTTTTCTTTTGTATGTAAAATATCTTCCAAGATAAATTAAATGATAAAACATACACATAACGTTACTTTACATAACATAACTTAAAGTCAAAATAAACATATGTGGCATCATATAAATGTGTAAACGATGATATTTTTTTATAATTAATCCAAAAATATATAAATCTGCATTTACCATATGTAATAGGATAATGTGTACAACTATATTTACTGTACTCTCTTAATAAACTAAGTAACTATTCGATTAATCCTTTATTTGCGGATCGCATCAAGTATTCTGGGAACAAATGTAAAACGCCCGCAAATAAAGTGTTAGATGCTGTTTTTGTCACTTTTCTCTTTTCATGATCAATAACGCAGCTTGAAAATTATAGCGTAATTGTTCTTTAAATCGTGTGTTTTGGTGTGTTGTCAGTTTAATCGGACATAACAATCAGTTTTTCGCATTAACTTTAAACAAAAATATATATATTGCAGAGTTTTTGAATATTCAACAATACTATAACGATACAAATATGTTCCTATCTTCAACGAAAAACGCGACAGGTAACATAAGAAACGTCGATAAAATCTATTAGCAATATTTGCAATAGTTTTTCTTCGTTGAGATCTTCTCTTTTTTATATAATCTCTATTAAATATTTATAAATACAACTTTGATATACCACATTTTTTCTAAACTGCATGGAACTTTAAATAAACTATCTACATATATTTATTTATAATGATTTATTTGCGCAAAATGAAATATCTGTATATATATTTACGCAAGCATCTGTATATATGTATACACACATATTTCTTCCATCTCTCTCTCTCTCTCTCTCTCTCTCTCTCTCTCTCATGTATGTATATAAAAGTTCGTGAGTTTAGTTGATGGTAATTTTTGTGTTATCATTTACTGTTGCAACTTATGACTACATATCTAAAACACAATACTTAACATTAACTAAAATACTATAACGATCTCATAATGCTCTAGAGCTTTACATACATAACATTCTATTTATTATATATAACAATTTAAAATTTCATGATTTTTAAAATAATACTATCTAGTAATCCTGCGCGCAAGCAAACACCACCAAGTCACTTTGGAACTTGTAATTGTTCAAAAAAATCGGGATTGCGTATTTCAACTATATTTTTTTCTGGAAAACATAGATTCCAAACATATTTTTGATAGTAGACATATAATTATATGTTAAATTAATACCATTAAACACATGTGTTCATTCTCAAATGTACCAATATGTAAAACAGTTTCTTCTAAGATTTAATACGTAGGAACGTATTAATAAACTTTGATATAAATATTATTGTATTACTTCTAATTGTAATCGTCGTGAGTTTATGCCATCCATTGTCGCAGGATTTAGAAACGAAATAATAAAATTGCGCGTTCTCTCTCTCTCTCTCTCTCTCTCACACACACACACACACACACACCACACCACACCACACTTCACTCTTTAACATTTTTTCTTTTTCTTTTCTTTAAAGCTAAGGTAACATTTTCGTATATCACGTTGTATCATCGTGTTTACTACGTATCTAAATTTTGACATACTTTCCTAATAGTATTTTTGTAAATATTTCGCTACAATGTGTTCTTTTTTTTACAGATAATGCATCTTTTGTCGTAAACATGAATAATTAAATAAAAGAAAACAAAGAATACTTAATACTCTTATATATGCTGTCTTTCTCCGAGATAACTCGTGTATGAGTCGATTGATACGCGCGAATCAATAAGAGGAATGTGTACGTGAGTAAATTTATATCGAAAGCGCAATAATCTTGCGATAGAGGTGCATGAAACAGATTATTGTAAACAATAATGAACGTTACTGAACATGTATAAGTGCAAGACATTTTGCTAAATGTAGGGTTATACTCCTTTAGAAAAGAAATTTATATAATACAAGCAAATATCACATCTCTGTTTCTATCTTTTTTCCTTTCTTGATTGTTCATATTGAATTACATCGAAAAGCAAAGAAAGTGAAGAAAAAGGACAAATATAAGAATGAGCACACACATTTTTTACTTGTGTTTGATAAATAATAGAACAGATACAACAAATAATGCACTTGTAACAATTTATGTCGGCGGCCAGCGCTTATATCAGCATTAAAATTTCGTGAGAAAAACAAACTTGCAAGAATCTGTTTTTCTCTTCTCTCTTTTTTTCGCTAACTCGTTAACTTTGATGATCACTCTTTTAATTTTAAAGACTCGTCGACGTACCGTTGTTTGGTACATATTACGATTTAAATGACCTCAACGCAAATGAACAGACGAATCAGCACATTTGTATTTAGCACGTCTACGAAAATGCGCACAAAGATCATTCTTTCTTTTTGTTTCGATTTAATCAAGGTTGTTACCACGCAACATCGCTTGGAAAAAAAACAAATGTCAAGATATTCTTCTATTGTATTGTTTCTTCTTGATAGATAATTGATTTTGCTTAGTTGTTTTGTTATTCTATAGGTCTTGTAACTTTTATCGAACACAATTACTTGACATAAGACGTGATCAGACTGCGTTTCTCGTAGAGACGTGCCGCAGATGTTAATTTGCAAGCGGTAAGAGCTTACAAATTGATATTAATGTGCTGGTTGGACTGCCCAGTTGCGTTGATTACGGTTCATTTTCGCAGACTGTCTTTGCTACTTGCACGGCTGGTCGAAGCTGTGCTGGATTCACCTGGCCCACCGGTGCCACCCGTATCTCCGTTGATACTGGAACCAGCGAGCGAAGCGGTGGGCGTGACCGGCGCCGAGCGCCTCCTCACTTTTGTTAGAGCCTTATCCAACCTTTGTATGAACGCATCCACGTCGGATCTCTTCATGCCCAGTGCCGCGGCGGCGGTCAGATACGGAACTCTATAATTGCTATTGTGCGCGCCCCAACCTGCATCAGTCGTTCAATTATATTGCGAAGCCAACGTTAATTTTAAGTAAAGAAGACAATAAAGAAATACGCAAATTTATAATGTAAAAAAACTTGAAATATATGTGAATAATTTTTACTGTAAAAATATTATAGATCCTACTTTTTGTACTTGACACGTTGATGTACCTTCAAATTTATGTGAAACAATGTGCTTGGAATCCGTAGTTGTTATTACCCTAGTACCGCTAACGTTACGCAGAAACAGCATCGATCCTAACATAGTGACTTGCTTGTTGTCGTGCTGGTGACTGAGACACTGAAGAGTCATAGCCATGGATATCGGATTGCCCTTGGTGTCCAACAACCTCTCGCCGTGTCTCGTCGCTAGTTTTCCCAATTCATCTTTGAGATAAGAATACATCTCCTTACGTTGAGCAATCAATTGTTTGTATCCTGCCATTCCGAGACTTAACAGAGTTATCATCACGTCCATGACGGAGCTCGCGCTCGCGCGTCCCGGATACATTTTCGATATGCGATCCAACAGATTCTTGTCGAAGGAGCCGATAATGGCGCCGCCCACAGGAACCAAGAAATTCTTGTCCGTGCTCTGAACGAAGGCGTCGACGCGACCCTTTCTCGACGCCTCTTGTATAAGATGCATACATCTTGTGCTCTGCAAACTTCCAGCAGAGAAAGAGTATGTAGCACAATATACTGAATAAAATAAAATTTTCACTCGAAATACACTTTGAAACTGAAGAACAGCCAATATATACGGAAACCTCTGTGGTATCTCGCGAGCGGAAATATTCTCGTTCAAACCAAAGAATAATATTGGTTGTTTCAGTATCAAAGACACAGACTGAACTCAATATTCTTTACATTTACCCATATGCATTATTCACCAAATGCGGTATATTATATTGGGTGCAGAGAGCCGCGATAGCGTCCACAGAGTCGCACGCTCTCGGTGCGAAGCAACTGGTCGTTGTGAGCACGCATGCGACACTTTCCCCTAAAGCCGCCATTTGAGCTTCAAGTCTTTGCAGATCGGTTTTCAATTCGTCCCCTATTATCTGCATCTCGATAACGATAGGTTCTAGTCCAGCTGTGATTATGGACTTGAAACTGGACTTTTGGTCGATTCTAGGCCATAAAACATATTTTGCTCGTGGTCTGTCCTGCTTGAGTGTAAGCATACATAGAACTAGGCTCATTCCCGTGGCCATTGGCGATAAAAAGCAGCCTGCTATGCTTTTCACTCCTACAAAAAAAGAACATATTGAAAGTTACATATCTAATGTAAAACTTATTTAACTTTCTTCTTTTGAGATTAAAACTAATTTAATAATTAAAGAGTTCTGTTATATAATCGCTCCGAGTTAAATATATATATTTTTATTTATTTTTTTTTTTTTTTTCATTCTCTCTCTGCTTACCCATGTATCGTATAACTTCCAGTACTAGAGAATTTGTTAATTTATACATCAAACTGCTACCAGCAGCTTTTGGTTGTACTTCTTCTAGATCGCCGGATCTACCTATGCCATGTCCCATACGAAAGTGTCGTCTCGCGACTATGTTCGACACGATTCTCGCCTCGCGTTCACCAACACTACAATTTGATGGGAAGTTATTGCTGTCCATTTGTGACAGATCCGACAGAAATGCTTCTATCGTCGCGTCATCCCAACCTTCTTCCGGCCATTTTCGCTGTAAACAAAAGTATGTAATTTGTAATTCCTATTCTATGTATAGGTGGATGTTTTCACTACATGACTCACGTGTTCGATAAAGTGCCGTATAAGATTCTCACGAGACTTTTTAGCGTTTAGACCTTGTTGTACGTAGGTCGAAGGTATAAGCCTTTCCGCCAAGCTAAACGCTTGATTATTCATGTTTTCACCTTGGTTTTCTCAATTATTTATAGTCCACAAATGTTATCGATCGCTCAGTAGATATCTTCACACCATCACTTTGATAATTAATATGTAAACTATTACTAATTATGTCGCCTTTTACAATTACATAACTTTTATGTATATAAGCCAAGAACAAATATAAATAATGCTTCATGTGACAACAGAAGTAGATGTGCAACACGATATTGCTCTCTGGTGTAGGTATATACCATCTACTTACGTAGTCTGTGCGTAAAATTGATATTCAACAGAAAGTGGGAAAAGGTGTACAAAAGTAGTATATGAAATAAAAATACAAATTGATTGCATAAGAAACAAAATTTATTAAACATCAAAACTTATAAGAATTGAAAGCAGATTGTCCTCGAAACACAACAATATCTCGCAAACGAGCCATTTACAGATAACATAATCAAACAATTATAGTAAAACAAGCCAAAGAAAATATAAAATTATCTTATCGTTTGTGTGAGATGAAAGAATAAAATGATTTCACATTACAAATCTAGTGCAAGACATAAAAGAGGATAAGCTGTGAGTGTAATGCATATTTTGTTTTTTTACTATATTGTTTGAAGCTGCCTCTCTTGTGAAGTGAAAAAATTAGGCAAAGACAATAGAATCTCCAGTTGATTGAAGTCGATACGAGAGTGAAACCGCAAACGAAAGAAGCAAATATCGCTTATCGTCGTTACAACGTAAAGGTTATGTCTACGCGCTGTTTAACGAAAAATTCGTCGATCGCGCAAAAATTTCCCCGGCTCGTCCGAGCTCGAAGCGAAGCGACACGAGACGCGCGCGCGAAATTCACGACACGGTCAGGAACTCGCGCTGTCACTGGCGGGGAATGCGCCTCTCTCGGAAAGAGGTATAATCACCGCGGATACATGGTTCGAAGACCTCTCGGATCGTCCTCACTGTCGAAGAGCAGTACACAAGTCAAAAGTGGGTTGGGCCGCGCAACGCGAGTGTCTCTCCGCATCGACTACTACGTGAGCACTAACTAAAACTCGGCGCCGTGACGCATCTCGTTCGCACACTCGCGATGCATCGCACACAACTTCCGGATAGTAGGTATAACGCGAGTTATCACGAGTTTTCCCGGAAGCGATTCGGAATGACGCTCGATCCCACCAAAGGATATATATATATATAAAGGACACACACACACACACACGCATATATATATATATATATATATATATATATATAGCGTGTTGTGTAGGAAAGACACTCGTTATATATCACGCAGCGACGACTACGGATAGATGAAGGTTATGTTGCCGCGAGGTCACCTCTAAATCGGATTAATTTTACGCAATGAGATCCGCGAGCGTGGACTGCTGCGACGTAAATTGTTCGCACGCGTTCTTCACGGGCGACGGTCACGTCCGCCGCCGTCGCCGTCGCCGTCGCCGTCGTCGCGATTTTCCCGCACCGCGGCTTAATCGTCGCCGGCGACGACAAAGAGCGAACGACGATGAGCAGCGCGTGGTGGAGGTTCACGAGGATTGCTTGTCACGGGCCTTTACCTCCTTCTTCTCTCGCTCCTGTCGCTGTTTTGTGGATTCGACAACGGACCGACGACGGATCACACACGGCGCTACGGACGTACTCGTCGTCCGCCGCTGCTGCCGTCGGCAACACCGTCGACGGCACCGATTTTACGAGTCGAGACGGCTCGCGTGTTATCCGCGCTTCAACTATCCGACAGGTGCATCACGTATTCTTTCATTGTTTAATTGCATACGTCAACTAGTCTCTCTTACTCCTTGCCTGCAAGAGATCAAGTACATTTATCACCAAACTCTTAACGAGTTTTTCGTTACTTATTTCTATTTACGCATTTAGATTAGTTTTAGAAAGCTTGAGTACTTACCTCAGTTTTAGTTTTTATTTTAAATTAAGTTTTTTTATACTGTATCTTTTTCTTAATTATTTAATGAGATTTGCAATGAAATGATATATATATTTGTATAATTATATATAAGTAATATATCGATTCCACATCGATTCATACACATATAAATCGGCGACCTTTTGCTTACTTCAGAGAAATATCGCTACATAGATATGTTCTCATGAATATGAATATATAACAAAACGTAATATATTTTATATGTATCAATGTATGTGATTTGGAATCAATTCGCTAAAATATGCACTCTCGTTCTCATAATTAATTAATTACGATGCATCTCCATCTTATCCAAGATTTTTAAATAGCTTATATTCTTGCGTGCGAGATATTGCGCCAATCAGCAATGTCGTTACAGTAAAGAACGTATCGCATCGAACGCCCACATGATCACAAATTCGCTCCGTGACGGGTTGAGAATAGAATTGAGAATCCTCAATCGCGATTGATCACTTTGCTCAAAAGCGAAGCTTTTCTTTTTATACCGTGCAATGTTTGTAGCATAATTCTTTCTGCACGTGAACACATGAATCAGGTAATTAATAGGCGATAGAAAGAAGAATCACTGTTATAGCGGTGAACACCGCACAGTGTCAAAAGACGTATATACAATTATACAAGGATCCGCGCGTTTGTCTAGCTGACGACAGTTGGCACACCTGCGACCGAGGTTGCCGCAGTTTAACGAGTTGACCTCTCTTAGTGCGCAGTGAACTTATATTGTGCGAAGCTGCGAAGTGATCAGAAGTAACGGCACGAAGTTCTCAGATGACAGCTTGCGACATCGCTTTTGCGAGTGGGAGCCGGCACATTTTTCACGACACTCGTCGTAAAACCGACGAGACAAACGCGCGCGAATAAGGTACGAAAAAAAACATGTGGGCGTTCGCGGTAGTATTACACACTGACAATTTTGGCGTGACAAGTGTGCGCGATAACGAACACCTCTCTTGACTTCTTTCTCTCTCTTTCTGTTTCGCTTCGCGCTTTTCGCGTGAAAACAATGATACACTCGAAGAGATGATATTGTTAGTTTTGGAGAATTAATTAAAAAGATCTTCGATACGGAAGAAAAAACAGAGAGATATAATATTTGTGTCTGTGTGTCATATGTTACGTACGCTCGTGTAGTTGTACATATTGGCAAAAAACGCACAGTTGTTGTTCTATCAAAGCGATAGTTTCCATATTATTTCCCTATAATCTAAATTTAGTAATTTAATTTTCTCTCTCTCTCTCCCCCTCCCTCCCTCCCTCCCTCCTCTCTCTGCTTCTCTTATGAAAAGAACTTCGACATTAGCATTTTCTCAGACAATCTATTTTATTGATCCAAAAGTCTTCGATCTATTTTCATTCATTTTTTTTTTAATATATATATATCAGTAACATATGCGCACGCAAGACACTACTTCTGTGTCTTGCTAAAAACTAAAGAGAGAAAAAAATATTTATTGGTCGTAAATGTGTCATTTGCAGCTAATTATGGAGCTCGAGAACTGTAATGCCCACGGAGACCAAGAAATCATGGCGCCTAACACACCGCAACACGAGAATGATCCGAGCGGTAATAAAAAGTGGTATCGGCAAGCCAGCCAAAGGTTAGTACGATTGATTATATTTGTATGCACACATCCTGTTATATGTGCATATAATCAGTCTATATACACTACTTTTGTATCTCAAATTGTATAATCAAACATTTTTGGAAATACGTATGTACTGACATAAGTACAACAAAAAATAAGAGTCTGTACAACGCAAGGGTCAATGCAATTGCGTCGAAATAATAAACAAGTAAATTTGTATTACACAAATTCAATTGGTAAAAACCAATTTCTACGTTTGAGCATGTACATAGATTTTTTTTTGTTTTTATGGAGCAATGATTATATTTAAGTATTTACTGAAGATAAAATAAAAATAATGATAAAAATTGCAGATATTTTACAATGTAGAAATTACTAGATCTCGAAATTTGTAATCGAAATAGCGCAGACGATCATATATGTGCGTGTGTTAAATAATCATCTATATGGAAAAAGATGTTAAACATATAAACATACACATTTGTTTTTTACGGTCAGTTTGTTAATATTTAGGGACCAGTTTCGCCATTTCCGATTGACGTAATCAGCTGATTATTACGTTGAAATTGGCTAATTGCAGCGGTCGATTAGTCGAATTGACCAACCACAGTTGACCAACTTAATCAAAGTTGCTGAAATTGGCCTTCAGTCGTTTTCCTACTCGGCTATTTCGCCTCAAAGACGGAATAGTACGCAATATTTACAACTTTGCAGGCAGAAGCCTATTTTTGACTTCGTTCTCTCTTTAAACGGTCGACTCGAAGAAAGCCATTCTCGCCGTCTTCCTCGTTTACGAGTTCCGGAGGAAAAAAAATTCGCGGGAGACGCATCACATGAGCCGTGTGATTATTCCTCGTTGTTATCATCACGCGAATGACCCCTAGTAAAGTTTACCCAACGCGTTCTTATCGCTCTGCTTTGCTTTCGTCAACGCGGGAGTTGTTTATTCACGATCAGCGCTCGAAAGTTGTTCAACTCCGGTCATTGTAACGCTACCGCTCGTGTGGATCAGAATCACGGAAGTTGCAATTCTCACAAATTTCATACTTATTATTTTTTTCGCATCGTTAGTTCGTACAATGAATCATCGAATCGTCGACGTGGTGATCACGCCAGCGGATAAAGTTATTGGTAATTATTTTTTCTCTTCTCATAAATGTATGTAATTATATGTAATTCGCGGATCTCCTTAAAAACGTTCAGAAATTTAAAATTTTTGTGAATTACGAGCTTACTGTATCGAAATTTTCTTCAATTGTAACACAAACGCATCGATGCCGCAGGGTCGCGAGTGCGATTCCCGAATGATTTGAACGTATTCTCCGAGGAATTGCTTCATCGCGCTATGCTCGGTCTTGATGTAGACCAATTGACCAGAAACGACCGTAGCGAACAAGACCTAGACAGCTACAACGAAGGTATCCACGGCATCCGCACCGATAAGCGCGAACTGGGACACAGGTAAAAAACTCAAAGTGTCTCCTTTGAACTCTCGTCACTGCGATTAATACGTGATTAAAGCTGTCGGTTTGAACCGCGTGTAAGACGTTTTATGTCGCGCGCAAACTTTATTCCAAATATAGAATCTAGTCGGATTCAGTGACATTGAGAGTTTTAAAGCTAATTATATTTTGTCTCGTGTTGCTTCGAAGATAAAATGTTGCCATTTTACTGTTGACATGTGTCACCAAAAATTGCAGCTCACAATTGCTTCTTGTTGTTACGTGTTCAATTATCTTTGTGACAACGTGTGACAGAAAATTCAACTGACGATAGTAAGTTTTGAATTTTTGAGAGATAACCATCAGACTTCTGTGTATGCTTGTGCATCTCTATATATATTTTTGTTATTCGATTTTTTATGTATATATTTCTGCCCGATATTACCTCGAATGAGAGCTTTAGTTTTCTCACGCGGAGGAAACTTTTCGGGTGTCGTAGTATCGACTTTTCATCGAGAAAATATGAAGATATATATAAACTAGCGTTCTTTGCAAATCGCGACGGCCATGAGAATCGAGACACATCGGTCATTCGATCGCATGCTATTATCGGAATCTGCCATTTAAAGTATATCAAACTCATAAATTTTATTTATTAATACAGTAATTTAAAAAAATTTATATATTAATATAATAACACAAATATTGCGAAATATTCAAATTAATATCTGATTTATTAAATGACTATTCTATTCGCACACACATAAATAGTGTCTGCGCTATTTTCATCATAAGAAATAGTAAGAGAGGCTCTTAAAATATGTTTATATATACATTTATATATACACACATCTACATACATATAAAGAGAGATATATACACACAAATTATCGAACACTGTTAATGCGTCGTTTTTACTTCCGTTAAGCATATTTATCTTAATCTGCTGAACTAAGAACTGTTAAGATGTCTATTCTGAGTCAATCACGATAAAGCGATTAAAAATTTCCACAATGCCGAGCCGCGTAAACAAGTTTCTTCACTAAGTAGATAACAGCGACGACAATTGACATCTTACAATTAGTACAATAATCTAATCACATATAAAGATTTGTATATGATTTAAAAATTAAAAAAAAGACATTTCTATTGTTAAACTTTTATTAGTACAATAATCTAATCACACGTAAAGATTTGTATATGATTTAGAAATTAATAAAAAAGACTTTCCTATTGTTAGACTTTTTCTAATTTGTTTTCAGAAAGGATCTCGTGTATAAAGTCGTTTTTTATCAAACACAAAGTATGAGTATATTCTTAGAACATCTTTTTTGCTTCTCTAAAAGCATATTTATATATTTTACTTTATAATTATATATTTATAATCATCCGAGAACTAACTTAGGCAACGACCAGGTGATGCAATGATCACGACTTATTTCGAGTCATCAGCGGACAGTTGTGGCAAAAATTTTTCACCTTTATAAAACTTTTAGAAACGCACATATAATTCATTTATATCGTGCAACTATTATATTATACACTATTATACACACATAAGTTTTATCACGTAATTGTTACTTTAATAACAATATGATGATATGGCTGACGCTTGATTTACATAAAAAACGGAACACAGGCGTAAAATAGAGATGTATATATATATGTATATATATATATATATATATATATATATATATATACGCGATATGGATCTGCGACGTAGACGATCTGCGACGTAGACACAGTGAATATAAAATGATCGGTGAAAGTATAAACGACGCGTAATTTAGCTGCGCGTCTGGTGCTGGAATTCACGCATCTTTTTGCATAGTTTCATAGTTAGTTCTTTGACTGATTTTGGACTTAAACACTTGCATATTAAAACGTGACGGTCGAAAAGTGTTTGCGCAAAAAACAATTAAGTCCGCTCCACGGGATTACAAGGATGTATGTGAAATACGTCAAAATGTTTCTCGATATTTTTAAATTGACAGATAGAGCAAGAATTGCAAGAGAGGAAGAAGAGAAGGTGATCAGAAAATGATAAAACAGAAAAACTGTAAAGACGAGAATGTAATTGGATTTATTCTGATAATATGAGCAGAATTTATGAAAGTAACTGCATTTAATTCTTTTTGCTGATGTATTATAACACATCGTGATGATATATACGTTATACTTTGTTGTATTTCTTTTTCTGTTCTTGCGTACGAAAGAGAAAGAGAGCCTTATATTGCGCAAGTATTAAATCGTTGTATCACAATCGCAGCAGGCGCGATTTTCAAGTTTCGTCGAGATAACATATTACGTTGACATATGCATTCAGCATTGTATAAAGCAGGATTATAAACACGATCAAAGACTTTCTAAAGCGATACTTACAGTACATGCGGCATTTTGCAACAAAGTCGACAAACTATCTTCGGTTACAGTGTCTTTCGATTGCGCTTGTTTTATTTTGATTGAGGAGGCTTGCATATACGTACGTGTATTTTAAAACCGGAGCCTTATCTAACTTAAAGTTTATTCGCGATATATAGATTGTGTAGGATCGAAATCTCTAATATTAGACTAGATACAGAGTTTTCACGCGTATATCGAATTCAAGGTGATATATATCTCACGGATATCCTGGCGATAATTTTTCGAATGCGTGTAAGTCGACTGATGCGTGTCCACCGATTATTATTGCGTATACAAATATGATTATTTGATTATGTTAAAAGGATGCATCTTCCAGCGTGAACAATATACATATTACTCACGTACGCGTTGCGCGTACAATACGATCGCTTTTATACGCTTGATTTTATACCGTGTCGGCAGAATTTGCTCAAGCTTCGCGCGATGTTGAATTGAGAGAGATTTGTATCCGGAAGACGAATTAGCTCTCTCATCATTGTGGCTGAGTATTAATCGACTCCGACGACTCACCGCGCACCAGTTGACGTTTGATCATTGAGCGAATAGCACCGTGATCGTACTTAGTACAATCACGTATAGTTGTCGTCGCTTTTCCCGACAAAGACAGAAGAAGGCCTTTCACACGCTCGCTCGCTCTGACGAGGTGTAATTCCATTGCTCGCGCCAATCCAAAAGAATTTGAAAGCTTCCTTGTAAACGTGAGTATATCGTTGGGAACTCCATTTCATTTTTCTCTCTGCTTCGAAATAATTAATCGAGTATTGCTGAATAAAGAGAGTTTTTCACGGATCACATACTTGTATCTTGTAAATCGCAAATTCGACGCTTTCTACATAAAAATGCTGAAAGTTTATAAAAGATCAAATTTACAAAACAACATTCTTTTTAAATGTAAATTTGTTCTTTATCTACAATATATAAGTTCATATCACTATCTGTTTGTTTCTGTTATTAGGAGTCGTTCAAAAGATCTATCGCAATTTTGTTAGTATTTCTGTATAATACAAAGGAACAATGCAATGCAAACAAAATTTCAAAATCTTTAATATGTTTGAAACAAACTAAGTCTAATTGCTTGCGACACGCGCGCGAATCGTGATAAAGAAAGCAAGCCTTTACAATACAAAAATAAGTCGAAATTTTGTGTATTTTTATCTTAGCATTATTGATAAGTGGACAAAGAACACGTTGTCGTTGCGACACGTCTTTTATTCGCTGTAATTTCTACACGCTGCAAGTTTCCTTTTAGACGTATAAACGAGAAATTTTTTTAGATATATAAAATAGACATTTCGTTTTAGATATATAAAATTATTTCAAATTCCATGAGTAATCTTCTTAGTTATTTAGCACTGCTTAATTAACTTGATACATTACTGTACTGTTGCCGAATAACAAGAACGTGAATCGATCGCAGGATACTCGGTGATTAGTTGATTATCCGCGAAATATGTGGCTGAAGGATACGAACGCCTCGCCGATTGCAAATTTTGTGAACTCGCGACTGTGCGTCCAGAACGAGTAAGTTACTGATACTCTTTTCTGCATTTTTTTTATTTGTATGAAAAATTTATCATTTAATTTATTTAAGTTTTTCGACATTTACGTTTTAAAAAATAATTGAGAAAAAAAGAATTTGTTATAAAATCAGGAATAGAATATTAATCGTTTAAAGTACCGATCGTGCATCGTAAGAAAGTTCTCAACAAATGCCTATCGAGTTTGTTTTTCTTTTGTAACATTGTTTAAAAAAGGAAAAACAAACGAAATATATAATCATTTGATATTGCAAACGTTTTCATTACACAACCTAACACATGTCAAGCTCGATAAATATTATTATTCGCAGCTTTAATAAATATTAATACCAATAACAAAATGATTAATGACACCGATATTGTGAATTTAGAGAAAGAATTAGAGAAACTATCGTTTTTGTATCAGCAGGAAGATGTGATCGAAACGAACGAGCCGCTCGTCGCTATGGCGCGGCATATCATCGTTAGTAGGTCTCGTCGAATGTTTTTTATTAATATTAAAGTACAATGTTCGAGCGATGAATCGTGACGTCTATAAATATCAATATTTAATCGGGTTGCAATGGTTTTTCTTGATCGACAAAGTATTTTTTCAGAATCTTTGTCAATCGAAGTCTTCATTTGGAGAACATCAAGTTCTATGGCTTCGACATGGACTACACATTGGCAGGTGATTTTAATAAATAACATTCTTGTTTCAAAGAGAAAGATCTATGAATGAACTTCAAATTAATTATATCATAAAAATTTTAGAATATAAGTCGCCGCAGTATGAGCAATTGGGTTTTAATCTGCTCAAGGATCGTCTGGTATCTCTGGGATATCCACAGGAAATCAAGGCTTTTGAATACGATCCTAGTTTTCCCGTTCGTGGTTTATGGTTTGATACTTTATACGGAAATCTCCTGAAAGTCGATGCCTATGGGAATATTCTAGTGTGTGTGCATGGCTTTGAATTTTTAAAACAGTAAGGCAAAACTTTTGTGCTTTGTGTGTTTTTTTTTTTTTTTTTTTTTTTTTTTTTATCCGAACAAGTTTCTACAATTAGATGAGTCTAGAGTTTACGTGCTTAATACTCTATTTAATCTACCAGAGACTTATCTGCTGGCGTGCCTGATAGACTTTTTCACAAATTCACCGCAATATACGCGAGATAAAAGTGGAGTGAAAGAAGGTGAGCTCACCATGAGCTTTAAAAGCATATTTCAGGATGTCAGAAACGCAGTAGATTGGATACACTTACACGGTGATCTGAAGTCGAAGACTATCGAGAACTTAAACGAATATGTAAAGAAGGACGAAAGATTGCCTATGTTTCTTACAAGAATCCGGGAAAGCGGAGCGAGAGTGTTTTTATTAACTAACAGTGATTACGTTTTCACGGACAAAATTATGACTTATTTGTTTGATTTCCCACATGGTGCACGGGTACGTTTGTCTCATTTTTTTATTGTCACATCTTTAGATCAATTACTTCGAAAGCAAGTGTTTAGCGAGATGTTCACTATGCTTTTGAAAAGTGAATAGCTTAAGAAGTTATTCGATATTAAATTTGGAAATTATTTATGCCATAACATTCTAATAAAATCTTGTTTAAATTTTGTGTGTGTATGTGTGTGTGTAATTACAATTATATGTAATTTTGTACAATAAAATTTTATATAAGATTAACGCCGTAATAATGTTCCAAAAACACTATGTACTCACACAAGATATTAAATGTAACTATAAATCTTGTTCTGCGTTTCAGCCCGATGAGCCGCACAGAAATTGGAAAACGTATTTTGACACAATTGTGGTAGACGCTAGGAAACCGTTGTTCTTTGGGGAAGGAACAATTCTGCGACAAGTAGATACGAAAACGGGCGCTTTAAAACTTGGCACTCACAAAGGACCTTTACACACGGGTAATGTGAAAGAAAATATTTACAGAAAAACTTTACTCGGACAAGATTTTACTACGCAATTATTGATTTCGTTGAAACAGGTGAAGTTTATTCGGGCGGTTCGTGCGATGTGTTTACGGAACTAATTGGCGCAAAAGGAAAAGATGTGTTATACGTCGGCGATCACATATTTGGTGACATCTTAAAAAGCAAGAAAATAAGAGGCTGGAGAACATTTTTAATAGTGCCTGAATTAGTTCAGGAATTGCACGTTTGGACCGATAAATGTCAATTGTTTGCCGAACTGCAAAGACTGGATGTCATGCTCGGCGAAATGTACAAGTGAGTAGTATCGACGAAATACAATCAAAGAACGATATACATATTGTAGACATTTTTCTGATTTCAATTTCTTCATTCAGAAATTTAGACAGTAGTACAAAAGAAAAGCCGGATATCTCCAAGCTGCGTACGGCCATAAGAGATGTTACGCACAAAATGGATTTGGCTTACGGAATGATGGGCTCCCTGTTTCGCAGCGGAAGTAGACAAACATTTTTCAGCAGCCAAGTCGTAAGATACGCTGACTTGTACGCGGCAACTTTTCTCAATCTGATATACTATCCATTCTCATATATGTTTAGAGCACCCGCTATGTTGGTAAGTTATTACATGATTTCTTGTATTGATTTGTTTTTTTCCGACTTGCATATAAAACAGTCTCGATGGAATTTGTTTACTTTTAGATGCCTCACGAGAGTACGGTAGCTCACGAACAGAGGTTTGTCATGGAAACCCCGATGATAAGCCGCTCTAGAACATTTAAATTGACAGACGAAGATGAAGAGCACAACCGACCGTCTTCTGTGAGTAAGAATATCTTTGTCGCGAGACAAAGAATATTGATCAATACAGGAGTGTTTGAGTGATACATTCTTAAAGAAATTACTTTTTTTTGTTTAGAAGAATTTGTACGTGGATCATTTTAACAACCAAATTCCGCATCCAAGACCGGAAACGCCCCGTAACGTCACGCATACGCATGACGAAGATTGCAGCGACGAGGACAGCGATTCACAAAAGCAAGCCAATCAAGTGAGAGTAAGAAACGCGAATTCTAATTAAAATAATATGTAAAAGATAAAATAAATTTAATTGAAATTTTAAACCAAATAAAATACAAGTATAACACACACAAAATTACGAAAAATGTAACAAAAGAGATAAAATTTGAAGATAAACAAACCGCTCATTAGCGATAACAAAGTGTCGAACGTTAAGAGATTAAAGTCAACATTGGCTTGTGAGCACTGATGTTGCGGAAGAAAATATCCTTTTAGATCAGAATTTTAAGTTATTATCATTTTTCTAAGTTGCTATAGCAAGATGACCGTTTTTGGTTCCACTGAAAAAAGTGTGACGTGGAAGCTTCGATGTAAAAGGATGATTCTGTATATAGTTAGAACACTATATAATAAGTAGCGCACAAATGCTCGTTATTGCGAAACGAATTACTCTCATCACATGCCATCGTGAATCAAAAAATATAATATACTGCATATGTTGAATATCAACTTTTCACGTTTATTATTAGGTACTGATAAACTAGATAGAATATTAAAGTACAGTGAAATTTGAAATAGAATTATATAAAAAAAAAAAAACTGTCAATATTGAACTTTATTAAAAATGCTAGTTTGTTTATGTGCGTTTTTAACTAGTTAGTTAAAAACGATCGAAAAATTGATCGAGGAAATAATACGACAAATTCCGTGCAAATAAATTGTGCAATTTAGACTATAGAGCAAAACAAAATGTGTACTCTTATAGGATTGTACACTTTAATGAATTTGTCACATGAATAGTCAATATATATGCTAGAATTAAGATAAGATTGAAGACATACGAACATATTTGTAATATAAAAATTATTAGAATCTTATGCCGCATGAGAAGCTAAGACAATATTCACTTTTGTATACGACATAAACTAGTATAAAAAAAATACAATAAAAGAGAAAGACGAAAAACAAATATTGATGATAGTATTGAACTATTTGTTCAACTCAATTAACAAAATAACAAACAGTGTACTTTACATATTTACGAGTGAAAGTTTGAAAAGAACTTCTCTGACAAAATATTATCTTGTAATCTTTTCTGTTTCTGCTCTATTGTATAAACTGTAATATTCATACACAAATATACAAATATTACGTGTAAGTATTACAGAAAGTCCCACATTATATTATTTATAGTTTATTGAAACATATATATATATATATATAGTACGCAAAAAATAAGGTACACTTGTTGCAAAGGCATACACAAATGTGTATATATGCATATAATTCCTCTTATTTTTTCTCGAGTTTGTTTCATACTTTTGATATAGATATTAGAACAATTTTAATATATTCATACGTGTGAGATATATATATATATATATGTATAAGTAAACTTCCTCTCAGCATTTTTTTATTTACAATAAAATGTAAGCGTACAAATATTATCATAAAACCTCAAATACTTTTACATAAGTAGATCTGCCAAGTACTCTTCAAATTCTTTTTCTCTTGTCTTTTCCACATCTTCTATCGGTTTTTCTTTCCAAATATTCGATTCGTCTGTATCAATATTTTCAGTGGCCTCTGTTGGAGTAGAATCTGTTTCCGCTTCAATATTTGAATCTAGATGACTACATGCGGTAGAAGCGTCGTTCTTACTTTCATGATTTGTGTCTAAACGTTTCAAAGCCTTTCTCCTTTTCACTTCACGCTTTTGTGATCCATAATTAAGCTTTATTGAACATTCTGGACAGAGTCCTTAAAAAAATAATTTCTGTGTAAACATAAGTTTAAAACAGTTTAGTTTGTTTGTTTCTTATTTAATTGTATAACATACTTAATTTCACTAGAGCGTTCTTTTTTTCACCATGTTCCACATAACCAAAATTAAGCTCCCAAGAACGCAAGTTCTCTTTCTCTTTGCATGTTTTACTACCACATTCAAACTGTCCTTTTCCAACTATTACTTCCTTCTCAGTTCTCCATCTCAGAGCAACCTACAACAACAATGAAAGAATAGCATTATATAGTTTATTATAGTGAAAAAAAGAAAGAATATTCTATGTGTATATACCTTATTATATTTATAATAAGTCAGGTCACAAATGCAGTATTCCTTGAACAATTTGTCATAGTATTTCTTGGCTAACTTTGCACCCCATGTGTCCGGGATGTCCTCTTGATTCCAGAGAAACTTGTGATTCTCTCTGATAACGTCATAATCAGTTTTGTCTCGAGACCTCGAAACAGGCCGAAACGTCAAAAGCTGCTTACAAAGTTTACGTAGTTATATATTTTTATTTCAACACTACAATTATTTTGCACAATAGTACGTATATTTCAACCAGAATTATATTTTCTCTTAAAACATAATAAAGATTTCTTCTTTTTCACTATGCTGTTGAAAATAAACAGATAAACAACTATAAATGCTCTTTTCAAGATTCTTGTCTCTTACGTATTATAATAACCCTTACGATAAAAATTCTACACAAACGATCTTTAACTTACGTGTCACGCTGAAAAGACGACACAGGCTTTCCATAAATAGTCAAATAATCGTTTACGAGTTTTTTGTGTCTGTCGTAAGCTGACAAATGTGCATATTCCGAAAACATCGTTGTCCGCATCGGTTTCCTCACGTTCTCGTCATTACCTGCTATTTTACTCCGAGAATGACTGCGACTTTCTTTTCACTAAAAGTAGTCTCTCTCTCTATATATATATATATATATACTGCGTTCAATTTGAGAAGAGAATGTTAAGGTGAAATTACATGATACGGAAAAGAACTGCGGAACGGGGAGTGCGTCACTGAGACAGCCAATCACAGCTATTCCGTACGATTGTATTCCGCAAGCTTGGCTTGGTGATTGGCTGTCTCAATGACGCACTCTCCGTTCCGCAGCCCTTTTCCGTATCATGTAATTTCATCCTTACTGCGCATAGGCAGAAGAAAAGCGGACAAAGTGAAGATAGCGTTGCCATTGGCGGGACGCTTGCTGACAGCCAATGGCTGTGGAGTGGAGAAACTTTCTAGTAAGGGAAATGCGCGAAACGAACAAGTTTTTGTTCTTCCGGTTTCTCTTCTCAAATTGAACGCAATAATATATATATATATATATATTTTATTAAATAAATAAAACATAAAGTTGGAGAAAAAAAATTAAATTTTTGTAACCAAAAATACTAAAAATCTTACGTTGTTGTTTTACAATAGCGCTATAAAATTTTCTTTTACACATGCGCACTCTATTAGCCTTTACTACATTGTTAAAGTTGTCGATAAAGAGTTGCGTTACATCTGTGATACAACTAACGGAACGGAAAGTGAAACGTGCTGTAGTATTTTGTTATCAATGTGAGGTTGCAATAATTAATTAATTCTGCAAATCAACTTTACTGCGTGCAATTGCGTAAATAAATAATAATTGCAATATATTGAAATTGTGAGTCTTTATATCTTTAATACATATTATCTTTTTAAGAAGTACGTGTATTTAAACATTTTCTATTCGATATAAAATATTTATATCTCAACATACTATTAACCAACAAACTACAACAAAAATTATGTATTTGGTTTTAGTCGTGTAGTACTTTGATGTAAGCAAAGGTAACAAAGCATTTTTATCGACATAAAAATACACAATAAACATCAAGGAACGTTTATATCGTGAACGATGAGCGAGACACCTTCAACAAATGATGCACCAGAAAATAACAGTAGCTCGGAACAGACTCCTTATAATGGTGATGCTGAAGAACACACTAGTAAGTAAAAATTTGAATTACAGATTGTATACACTTATGTTAAAACTGTTCTTTTTCTCATCAGCTAAATCTCCGGGAAGCATAGATGAAAAGACACCAGATTCAGTACATGACAATGGTGAAAATAAGACAACCACTGCCACTGGCAATAGTAACAACACTGTGCCAAACAGACCAAAAAAACGTAAGAAGGCTCCGAGGGATGCTACAGCACCGAAACAACCTCTCAGTGGTTACTTTAGGTATTTTCTGCAATAAATAGATATTGATGTGTTGTAAATGTAATATTTTTAATAAGTAAAATACAGGTTCTTGAATGATCGGAGAGAAAAAGTCCGATCTGAGAATCCAAATATGACTTTCACTGAGATTACAAAGTTTTTGGCATCTGAGTGGAGTAAATTGCCTCAAGAGAAGAAGCAGGTTTATCTTAATGCAGCTGAGGAAGATAAGGAGCGTTACAATCGCGAGTTTAGCGATTACAAACAGACGGAGGCATATCGGCAATTTAAAGCTGGTATAGAAAAATTGGAGAGGCATGATAACAAGAAGGAAAAGAACGGCACCGAGATAAATGCTGAACCAAATGTATGTGACATAGTATTGACGTATATTTTAAAATTGCGACTTATATAACGGAACAATAGTAGTAATAATAACGGAATACTACTCTATTCACCAGGATATTCAACAAGATAAGGACAATGATTTCACAGGTTTTGACATTCCTATTTTTACAGAAGAATTTTTGGATCACAACAAAGGTAAAAAGTTGAAGCAATTAACATAAGAATATATGGTAAAATAAAATATAATACATACTAATGATAATGAATATAATACACAAAATCTTAAAACTGTTTTAACGATATTCGTTCAGCTTGCGAAACTGAATTAAGACAATTGCGGAAAGCCACGTCCGATTATGAGTCTCAGAACGCAGTTCTTCAGCGACACGTTGACAGTTTGCATGCAGCTGTGAATCGCTTAGAATCTGAAAATAATCAACAACGAACGATTAATCAGGCACTACAGCGTCATTTGGAATCTCTTCGAACGCAGTTGGTAGGCTGTTTCGCTACCATACCGCTTCCAGGTAAATCTTCTAGCAAAGTTTTGTGCGTGATAATTTCACATTTTTTATCTGGAGGATATTTATCTTATCTCGTGCAAACACTTTTTACAGGCATACAAGATGGTGCTACGATGAGCAATATTGACAATTATTTCGAGAAACTGGAATCGATATTGACCGGTAACGCCGAACAAAGTTTACGTAATGCAGTACGTAATGCCGTAACTCGTCTCGAGTTAATTGGATGACGTTCACCTCTGAGCAGTACGATCAGTACGACAAATTCAACCAGCACAACTAACACATCGTTGAAATACCATCGTTCAAAGCACTCTCATCGAAAGTAGCAAAATCAATTTTGTATGACTTTAGGTGCAGTTTGCAAGTTTTACTTTTTCTTACGTTTCATAGTATGGATGTCAATGAGTGCTAATTATTTAAATAATTCTACATGTATTGCTATTATTGTTGGTATATCTATACGTAATTAATTTCCTCATTTTTTCATGTTCATAGAGTGCCAAGTTTCGAAAATAGTATATGAAAATAGTATATCATTTAAGCTTTTGTTATGTCTTTTGAGTAAGTAATTAAATTTTACAGTCGATTTATATATGCGTTTGTGAAAACACACAGATATATACCGAAGTAAATCATTGATAAAGGTTTCAAATAAAAAAACATGTCCGATAATTAATCTGAAAAAGATATAAAAATAAATTGTCAATTATTAACCTTTTTGGTACAACAAGAATTAGCCAAGAAGCACAACGCAAATGTGTTGATTGCTTGATTGTTGCATTTTTAAATTTTAAAGATTGAAAATATTTATTTAGCGCTTACTACTAATACATATACATTTATAATCTTATTAACACGAATTATTGTCCGTATTTAGCATGTTTTTTATCAGTTGACTCCACATGAACCTAAAAACATAATATTACTTTTACTTCCCATTAATCAAAAAACAAAGATATAAGAATTATTGTTTATCTCTAGATTTTTAAGACGCATACGATCAAGAGGCACGATAGTGCTTCGCACCCGTGCGCGCGAATTGTATTTACCGTAAAGATGCCGCATTCGGTCGACGATATTGCTCAGCTTGAAATATAATAGCTTCAATTTGCGGACTCAGGCTGACTATAACACTTTTTTTTATCGACAAAACAGATCGTATAAATTCAAACGTAGATTGAGTGTTCGATGTCAAGTATTTTTGTATCGCAGCGGAAATAGCAGTTTGAAATTTCTCTCTGAAAATACGAAGATCAGTTGTTGACAATTTGAAATTACCTTGGACAATAATAATATCTCGAGATTTATTCACCTGATTCGCTTATCTTCATCGTAATAAGGACTTTTTATTACAACATTGATAAAATCAACTGTGTACAACTTATGCGGATGATGATCGTGAAGCTTCATGTAGCACCCGAAAATGTTCGGCGAACAAATTTGAACAATGTGTTCCGTAATGTGTTTGGGATATGTTCTTCCTTCTTTAAGCATTGTTTTTAGAAGCCATGTTATCTGTATGTGGATGTATATAATAAATACACTTACAAACAATCATAATATTGCATAATTGTAACTTTGTACCAAGTTTGCGTGTTTGTGCATAACATTATTCGATGATATGTTGTAAAAATTTGACATCAACAGTTCCAGAATTAAACGCAGAAATTCAGGTTTTGCCTCTATAAAGCATTTCAGCAAAGTTTCGGAAACTTTGAAACTACAACCGCTGTTTATCTCGGTTATTAGAATCGGCAAATACTGATCGAAGATATCCCTGATCATTGCTTGCAACAATATGTCACTCTTGATATTTAATTTTTCGAAGCCGAGCATCACCATCGAGAATATTCTTTTTCCCAAGTGCTTTATGTACAACTGTGCGGAGTTCTCGGGTACTAGTATAGTTTTGTTGACGAGCATCCTTAACATATCGTTTGGTTGATTCTGCAAAAAGATTTTTCTAAAGAGATAAGAATTTCAGAAGTCATTGTTATATTACGTACTTTGATGTACAACAACGGAGAAATGCAAAGAATCAACGTTCCCAGACATCTGTAAATCCAAAATGCAAGTTCCGAATCTTTTGTTTCTTCCGTTATAGGTAGTAGAATCCACTTCTCTAAATTTTTAAAATATGTTTTACATTTTACGGTGTATTGAAGCTTCTCCTGTTCCGACTACAAAATTTGTTTGGTTGCATTGATTTACTTGTAAAAAAGTATATTTGTTATATGTGTTGTAAGAATATTCTTATTGAATATAAAAGAATTAAATTAATACTTTTAAAGCGTTCTGTTTCTTCATGAACAATATGATGAATACTAGAATGGGTTCATCACTGTTTTTAAATTCTTGCAGATCGTAATCTGAAGCAAACAGTTCTTTGATGTCGTCGAGTTGGATAATGTAATCTTGCAAAATCTTTATTTCTCTTTTATCTGTGTCGTAACCAACAATGGAACATTTTATCCAGGCCTGGAACATTTACATCAATTCGCGTCCATAATGTATGTAACACACATAAACACGCTCATACGCACTTGGATGAGAATAGCATCAAAATTCGGAACTTCTTTCTTCAAGTTTTGCATGGCTTGCTTGTCCTCAAGGATCAATGTTAGATAACATCGTGTGATTCTGAAAATAGAGGAAAAATAAAAATAAATATTATTTCAAGTCAAATAGCCGAAAAATAATTTTCGAATTAATTGTAATCAATTTTACCTAATATCTTTCACAAGTACTGATGCTGCAAAATGTTGAAACAAAGACACAGCAGAATGTTTGTACTTTTTAGCAATAGCTCGGTCTCTAATTGCTTCTGTTGTGAACATGACAGCTAGTTTAGAAATAATTTTGTAATTATCACCGGTAAGAACAGGATCAAAGACGAGCTGCCGAACTCTAGATGCAACAAAACACCACAGCGCATCTAACATTTTCCTGACACCATCTATAAGCAAATATTAGATTTATACGAGTATAGCATATGTAAAACACACATCGTATTGTAATATATAAAATAAAAATAAAAACACACCAACCGGAATTGTCACAAGACGTCTGTAGAACAATACACTTCTCGAAAACGTTAGCAAGCATACTCAGTAAAAATGCGATTCTATTCTTGGGACACTCCAAAAGATAACGATCGATCCAACCACCAATAAAAGTATATTCTCCCAAATCCAGTTTCTCATTGCTGGATAAAATCATATTTAACACATCGATAAAATTAGTCATCATAATGCGAGACGTTTCGTCTTTGCGACAGCTAATCAGATTGATCTATCAAATCAAACGAATTAGAATATGTAAAGTTTTTACAATTAATTGAGTCCGTAAACACAAAAAGTGGATCTTACTGTCTCTATAAAATGACTTGTTATGGAAACGAAAGATAATCTTTTCTCATTGAACAATAGAAGACACATTAACTTTCCTTTCCAGATTAGGCTGCATTTTTTATTGTATTCGTTGTTTAATTCTTGTGTAGATGGCAAGAGATCCAGCATTGTTGTACACTGCAAAAACATACATTATACTCGTGTACTCGTGATAATTAATAGCTTAAGTCTTTTTCTTTTTGCTTACCACGTTTGTAATATTTGCAGTAATAGCTAAAGTAAAAAATAACGATATAAAATTGTAAAGGCCACTTTCAGAGAACTCGGAAACTTTGTTTTTGGAAAATTTTGTATATATACGCCCTTTAATTTGATTCCAACACTTCGGATCTGTCTTGCCATATTTCTTCAAAAAAGTACCTGGACAATTAATTTTCATTGTACAATTAAAGTGCAAAATATATATTAGTCGAACTTACCTATCAGATACAAAAACATTCCGTAGCTGGATTCTTTTGAATGTTCAAACTTATTGTAAATTCTGTCGTTAATTTGCTTTAAAATACTTTCAGCCGTCTTTCTACAAAAATAGAAACAATTTTGTGATTTTTATAATATAAAACTACAAAATTCATATATAAGCTGCATATGTACTTTTCCAGAGACAAAGTCCAAGGACCAAATGTTTGTAATAAGAATGGCTGGTCTAATCTCTTGTGAAAACAATCCCAGAGAAAGGATACAGTTGTTACGCGTGGTTCCCACCAGTTAATTATAAGATCATGTAACAACGGTATTATGATCTTGAGTTCAACATCAAGTTCATCTCTTTCACCGTCTTTCCCACCTTTGCATACATATACTTTCAGGATCTTTTCTATCTCTTTATAATTAGATTTAATCTATAAAAGAAACAAAAAATATATTGCATGATTTGTGTAAGTCTAATTCCATGTATTGTACAGTACCCTTGAAGAATTCGACTGCAAATATACACCATCATTGCTGTATCCGTATAACAAAGACAAGTGATACATTAGCCATATGCAAAATAGTTCGGAATTTTTGCAAGAAAAGTTCACATTTTTGTAGCAGGTTGCTTGATTCTGATCTTTACTTAATATCTTATCAATACAGTTATTTACATAATCCCAAAATATCTAAAACAGTTTATATGTACTGAATATACACATACACATACACTCATCCCCCCCCCCACACACAAAATAAGAATACATGTTAAACACGAATTTACTTTGGTTTTCATTTTTTCTTCCAAACTATCAATAAACATCTGAATCATAAGCCACACTTCTCGTGTGCAGGTGCAGAAATATGGTGTTTTTTGAGTGAGATCTGTAGTCCAGTTTAAAGACAACTAAACAAATAAGAAATATATAAACAAACAATTAAGATGCTTTTGTATTAGCATAAAAGTATGCAAAATAAATTATTTACTCTTTCAAATACTTTTACAGCAGAATATACGAGATCGTTGATGACCATTTCGACAGTATTTTCGAGATCTTCCGGCGGCGCATGCATTTGGTATTGATACCACATAGTTCTTGAATGAACTAATGTGACAAAAAACCACCTTAACTCCATGTGCATATGATATAAGTGATATTCCGGCTGCTTACACTAAAATCACAATAATTGCATTAGCGTCATGTAGTTACTTGAGATAAATAAAAATAGAACTATGTGTGTCTTTATTTCAAAAATGTGTCTTTATTCAAAAAATATGTTGTGTGCAACTTACTCTATTGCCCATGTGAGAAGCAGCATAATACAGAATTGAACCTGGGATATTTTGTAGAGTGCTGAGAAAATGCTTAATGATATTAAATAAACAATCTATATTTTTGTTAATGTCAGGTATCAATATTTCTAACGTACGAAGATCCCATTTTATGCTGCAATATCACATTTAAAAACAATTCACTTGTTGCAAAGAATCACAAAAACGATTTTTCACTTACCTGTTCATATATGTACGAAAATATAAAACAAATTCACAAATCATTCTTCTTATAGAAAAATAATCTATGCTATAATTATTACATGATCCAGATATTGTAGCTGAAGCTCTTTCATTTCTATTTAATATTTTTAATTGCATTCTGTAAGGATATAAAAATACATATCTCTGCTTTAAAAGTATTGTGTAGCACTCAGTATATAGTTTTTAATAAAAATAATATAAAAATAATATAAAACTATTTTTTAAAAATATATTCTTACTGCAGGCAATCAATGAGATGATCGTTAAGATTCATTATAGCAACAGCTCCAGGCATGACACAGTCAAAGAGCCTGACTTCTGTGTGTGAAAAAGGATAGTCAATTTGAGGAAAGAGCACATTATCCACTTCTTTCTGATAAAAAAGACTGTTTCTATTCAGCTGCCAATCATTGATGTTTACCTTACCGTTACAATCGCATGTAACATCAAGATCCATTTGTAGTACATACAACTGTATCAAAATATGTAAATATATAAATGTATATTAATATGATTTATCTATTTAAATTTTGTAATAAAACATAATAAGATAATACAATTTTCTCTTGTTTACTTGTGACAAAAATTCAATCGTCGATCGTTACGTCAACAGAAATTGCATTTATTAGGCGATCTCGACGAAGTTTCTGACTTTTGACGATGCAAAAATGTCCAATGTGTTTTATGGCAGACGATTGCAAGTGACAACTTCCAACTTCCAGCAGCATTTGGCGGCACTTTTAGTTCTGTTTCACAGAGAAGTCCTCTGCTGGAGCAAGTGTGTATTATTTTGAATTCGCGCACACACGACTTTCGGTAAAGATACATCAACATTTTCTAAACACATTGTAGCTTTTATATTAAAATATATATATACTTTTTACCGAGACATACATAAATATATATAAATAAGATAATATTTAACACATGTAATCATAAAACTATAATTCCTGCGAAAACAATTCACGAAAATGTAAAATTTCCTACATCCTACAAGTATATATAAAACTTTTTCATCTTGTTGCAATTATTTAAAGGAACGTTACGAAAAAAAAATACCAATCCCGGTATGGGATGACGCTTCTTTTTTCTCGCGATTGTGAGATCGCGATTTAAAGTTTTGCATCTGTGCATTGTTTACAAGCTCGCACACACGCGTCAAAGATGGCGTCGAATACGACGAGTGCATCGGATCGCTCAGCCACGTGCGCGTAATAAATACATACAAAACGAGAGACAAAATGCGTTCCCGGTGCGTCGATCGTCGTTAAACTTGTCTGAGCGAGAAGAAGGTACGCATGTTCTGACGTGTTACGCATTTGCGGATACTTCTCGCCCGGCTCCGATTTCGAATGGCAACAGCGGCCGAAAAATCGCACAAGGCTCATGTCTGTACACGAAGACCCGATGACTCACCCGTCGATGTCATTCGACCGCAATCAGGTGACGATGGTCCTGTGAGAGAAATGACAAAAATGGAAAAAGCGAATACCAATATGAACGTAACTCTGAAGGAAGTAACGTCTCGTAATCTTCGCGACGAGGTACGTCCGTTTCTTTTCCAAATAAAAACTATTCTCTCGATTCTTTCTTCTCGAAACAGCACGCAGATTTAGGTTAGATCTGCATTATACTTTGTGCTTTGCGGAATATGTATTCCTGTTTTAATATGTTCTCGTCCGGATGTATATACTAACTGCGTTTAGCAAATTTTTTATTTATATTTAATTTATACAAACAAAAGAAATATAAATATGTAATATATTTTTTTACATGTAATATATTTTGATCTTTTAAATTGACAAATGTAGAAGACAGAATTTTTATTTATTTGTTCATAGCCTCCTTTCTTGCAAGCTATATTTCATAGAAATATAGAAGCAGTTCGTGGGTTGTTGGAACAAGACGATGTCAATTGGCAAGATAAGGAGCAACGTTCTCTTTTGCATGCAGCAGCATTTCGGTCAGTATCATTGTAAGAAAAGTCATGAGAACTTTATATAAAATTCTTTAATTGTGAACAACAGCTAGACAATGTCTATGATATTTATATTTTAGAGGAGATGCCGCTATTGTCGAACTTCTTCTGTTGAGTGGTGCTGCAGTCAGCAGTAAAGATAAAAAATGGTTAACTCCTCTGCATAGAGCATGTTGTATGGGTAATGCTGAAGTAGTAGAGATGTTGCTGGAATACAAAGCAGATGCAAACATGCGAGATCGCAGCTGGCAGACACCTCTTCATGTAGCTGCGGCAAATAATTCTATGCAATGTGTAAATCTTTTAATACCGCATTTGATAAACATCAATGTCACAGACAGGTTTGTGTGTGGTAACTTCAATAATTCTATAATATAATTATTATAAATTGCAATAAAAAATTGCATCCGTTGATATCCCCAAGTTAATGTCAGTGCTGTAGATAAATGATACATGTCACATACACATCACAAATTTTTAATTCCTAAATTTTATAGAAGTGGGAGAACTGCTCTTCATCATGCTGCTTATAACGGACATCTTGAGATGGTCGAGCTTCTCATACACCTCCGTTGCGTAGTAAATGCTTCCGACAAAAAAGACCGGAGAGCTTTGCATTTTGCAGCTTATAATGGTTACGACGAAATCGTGAAGGTGCTGATAGCAGCAGGCGCTGATGTGGACGTTAAGGTATAACTTTGTTATGAGACTTTCGACAAAAACGCTCTAGGTTTTTATTTCATACATATATATATTTTCTTATTTGTATGTTAAGGATCGAGATTTATATACTCCATTACATGCAGCAGCTGCGTCTGGTAATGTAGAATGTGCGCATATTTTAATCAATTCCGGGACAGATATCGAGGCCAAAAACGTGTACGGAAATACACCGCTGCATATCGCGTGTCTTAACGGATCCGCTCATGTTATTAAGGAACTTATAGCTAATAATGTTAATTTAGGTAAGTCATTATATCGTATTGTAACACAGTTTTATTATCAATTTATTTATCTACAAATAATTAAATATTGCACTTGTTACAATCACAATAGAAGCTGTAAATTATCGTGGACAGACCGCACTGCACATTGCCTCAGCCAGTATGTACGGCGTTCAGTGTTTCGAGATGCTTATACAAAATGGGTTGAGAGTAAATGTGCAGTCGGAAGATGGTCGTACGCCATTACACATGACTGCGATACATGGAAGATTTACGCGATCTAAAACGCTGCTGGATTCGGGAGCTTTTCCGGACTCGAGAGACAAAAATGGAAATACAGCTTTACATATCGCTGCTTGGTAAGTCGTATATAAAATTAAAACTATTGATTAGATGCATATTTATGTGTGTCTGTCTAGACGGTTTAACGCGCGCAAATAGTATAAGCAAAAAAACATTACATTAATAAATTGTTATCAGGTTCGGGTACGAGTGCCTGACAACGTCTTTGTTAGAAAGCGCTGCATCTCCTGCCACACGAAACGCGCAACAACGAACGCCTTTGCATTTAAGTTGCTTAGCTGGACATATAGAAGTAAGTCGTATAAAGATTTATCACTGAAGTCTATATAGCAAGAAAATAATTTTCAACTTGTTTATATTGTTCTACAGGTATGTAGAAAATTATTGCAACTTGATAGCAGGCGAATTGATGCACGAGATAGCGGTGGTAGAACTGCATTGCATTTAGCGGCATTTAAGGTACGGTTTCAGTTTATATTCTTAAACATTTATTTTTAAATTTGTCGTTTGTTTATTACTTAAAAGCAGCTTATACGTATTTGTTATCAATGTCACATGTCGCGGAAAAAAAATTATATATACATATAATTATATATATATATTGCGATTTTGGTCCCGAGCAGGGGTGTGTGGACTGTTTAGATCTGCTTCTGTCAAATGGTGCTAACTTCCGTCTTGTCGATAACGACAATCGATTGGCTCTTCATCACGCCGCGAGCCAAGGACATTATCCTTGCATTTTCACCTTGGTTGGATTCGGCAGTGACACAAATGCTCAGGACATAAACGGCGCTACACCCTTGCATTTAGCCGCAGCAGCTTCGTACGAGTTAGTATTCTTATTATCTCTTACCTCATTGTGTACGCTCGTTTTAATTATTTTGATCGCATAGAGCCCACAAGTGTGTGCAATATCTGCTACAACATCGAGCGGATCCCCGCTTGCGGGATAAACGCGGCTTCACTGCGATTCACTACGCGGTAGCGGGTGGCAATCAGGCCGCATTGAAAGCACTTTTGGACGCTTCGTCGGAGAGTGATGCGATCTCTTCGACTAGTTCTTCAACGGGACAGGACTCGTTCTCGCCAGCACTCACTCCAATACATCTCGCGGTATAGATGCGTAAACTAAGAATTATATTTAACATACATATATAAACGAGAAAAAGAATCAAAAAATAATTTACAAGTGAAAATATTTTACCAGGCGTATTACGGTCACATAAATATTCTGAAGCTGCTTCTACCCTTATATTCTAATACAAATATCAAAGAGGATAGCGGAAAAACGCCATTAGATCTGGCCGCCTACAAAGGACACAAACAGTGTGTCAAGCTACTATTGCAATACGGAGCTTCGGTTTCGGTGCAAGTAAGGAAAATTGAGATTGATCGCGCATTTAATGTAAATCATTACCTTTGAAGTATTAACGTATGTCGTATTTTCAGGACAACGTTACAAAACGCACACCTGTACATTGCGCCGCTGCGGCGGGCCATACCGATTGTCTGACCCTTCTGCTGCAGAAAGCGGACGATCCCAACGTGGTGAACCATTATGATTCCAAGATGCGCACAGCCTTGACGCTGGCTGTGGCGAATAACCATCCCGAGTGTGCGATGTTGCTGTTGAGATACAAGGCCGACTGCAATCTGCCGGATATCAACAAGCATACACCTTTGTTTCGAGCGGTGATCAACGAGCACGATAATCAGCTAGTGAAATTGTTACTAATTCACGGCGCGCGAGTAGCCGTGCAAGACGCAAACGGTAAAACGCCATTACACTTGGCGGCTGCCTGCGGCAGGTAAGAATGATTAACATTTGTATGAAAAATTTTTTTTTATCGCTGAATTGTTTTGTATCTTCGAGCATATTCGTAGATTATACGCGTTGTCAGCGCTTGTTAAAGCAGACCCGACCGCTGCCGCGTTAAAAGACGATCAAGGATGCACAGTGCTTCATTGGGCTTGCTACAACGGCCACTCGAATTGCGTGGAATATCTTTTGAGTCATAACGTGTTCGATTCTTTAGAAAGTAGGTGGTTTTCTCTTCTCTTTAAAGAAAATTACACAGTAACGCAATTTAGAATCTGTTTGTTTTACAGATACTCCGTTCTCCGCTGTACATTGCGCCGTATATCAGGGATCCGCGTACTGCTTGGATTTGTTAATTAACAAGTTTGGCGGACAAGCAGTCGCGGCGCCAAGAGATTCATCTTGCGGTTTGTTACCGTTACACGTTGCTGCCAGCGCCGGATCCGTCGAATGCGCACGACTGATCCTGAACTCCGTTGGAGCGGAATTAGCAGGGCTTGAGACGAGCGATTACTTCGGACGAACGCCGCTTCTTTGCGCAGCTGTCAACGGACAAAGTAACGTCATCGGTAAGAGTAACGTCATCGTTGTCGATTGCAGTTTTATGTATTTGCGTGAACACTAATAAGATATTTTGAATAGAATTGCTACTCGAGTGGAAAGCCAATGTACGCGCCGTCGATTCCAACAAGAACACAGCGTTACACTTGGCGTGCCAAAAACGCCAATCTGCTGCGGCGTCGTTACTTCTAAATTGGATCGAGCAGTTCGGTGGTTCCGATGGCGATAAGTACGCAGTGCAGTCCCAACAGCAGCAACAGCAGCGAGTAGCCATTATCAATATGACTAACAAGCAGCTAAGAACGCCATTGCATTTAGCAGCGAGAAACGGTTTAGTAACGGTAAACTTAGTTCAAAGTTTTTATTTTATACACGATAAAAACTAATATCTCTTGTTGAAGATAATTCTCAAGTATTATTTTGCACAGATCACGCGTCGTTTATTGCAATTGGGTGCGAGTGTCGTAGCTATAGATGCGGACGGACTCACACCTGCGTTAGCCTGCGCTCCAAATCCAGCGGTGGCCAAGTGTTTAGCTACTATTCTCACCGCGCACGGTAACGTGGCAATGTTTTGTTTGTTTGTTTTTATTTATTTATTTATTTATTTACTTTTTTACGTAAATATATAATAGAATAAAATTACAATTTAATCTTTTATTAATGAAGGTCAAAACGGAGAAACCGCACAATATTCGCCATCCATTCAGCAAACATCAGAGATATATCTAAATGGACGAAGTAATGTGGACTCACAGCACAGTTCCGACTCGGAGTTTTACTGACAACAAGCATCAGCACGCTCGGATCGTCAAGCGTTCCATATAAATAGTGAGTCGACGCATGGCAACGTTGACGCCGCCAGTTTAATTTGGACGAGTTGCTGGCTCTTTTCCGTTCTAACATAATCAGTGACTTTAACACGAAGCGAACGATATATCTTAGTCCTAATCAGGTCGGATAAACGAATCTCCTATAGTGATCTCGTTACGCTGCTGCAATTATGACAATACTATGTTTCTACTATCGCAAACTCGATAGAATTACTAATCGACTGCCAAGAAAAATATACAGATGTATGTATGTAATCACAGTTACTTAACGATAGCTTATATATATATATATATATATATATATATATATATCTAAATATACATTTAAGAAGCGAGCGGTCTGTGCATATGAAAAGTCATCTATAGCTATTCAAACTACATTTCCAGTAATTACGCATATCTTGATAAGCGAAGTACAAAATTATTTTATACGCGACATTATATTTCTCAAAATTTCATATTACTTTTAATATGAACACTAATATGGCCATAAATCGAGTGCTGATACAAGTACGCAATTTTAATCTTCGGACTAAAATTTGCCTACGACGGATACCAAACTGATTTAGAATCCGCTCGGACAAAAATTAAATTAAGCCTGCAGCGATGAGAAAAACATCACGTGCCGTAAGCTTTATACAAATTTTTATAATTTGAATTAAATTTAATTACGCGTATTACTTATAGTTTTATTTGTTTTTTATTTATTATTACTCACAATATTTTAGAGAACAGAACGCGACGTTTACAAAACGTTTAGTCATATGTGTTATGTTGTGTGTACGTGAATGTGTGCGATTATTCGATAACAATCATGGTATTTAATGTTGATAAACGAGATTAACGGGATATTTATTACTTGGAAAAATCTGAAAAATCTGGAATTCTTTGTTTTATATAAAATTAAGAATTTTCTGTTTTACAAAACAAATCTCAAAGAATTTTACAGCTTAGGAAATTTTTGTTGTTTGAAAGTTCTTTCTTGAAAAAGACAAATATTTTGACTTACACTTCTAAAATGTTTTTTTATCTGAAAATTTTAACAAATGCTTGGACAGTGAAGGAATTATCAGAGAAGTTCTTTTCTAACATTAAATAGACACTTTCTTTTTTTGGGGTGGGGAGGGGGTTAATAATAGAGCGATTTACACGTTTCTCAATTACTTATTACTTATGTTTTAGATAGTGTGTTAACAGCGCGCATTTACAAAAGCAACATTCTATTTAATGCTATTATGAAACACATATCTTTAATTAGAAACAGTAAAAAACATTTTCGATTAGTAAGACCCAATATTTCTCTTTGGACAATATTGAGATTTAATTTTAACTCAATTATCGACATCATTTTAAATATCTTTTCTTCTCTTCTTACATATCTTACAAAATAATAATAATAATAATAATAATAATTTAGCGCGTACGCACATGTACCTTCTTTATATATTTCAGACGATATGTTTGCATAAATTTTTTAAATAACAATTCTCATTTGTTATGCAACACTATTAACTATATAACACGAGTCTCAAACAAACCGCAGAAAATAATAATATGATTGTTACCGAACGCGCGAAAATCTTTCGAACAAATCTAAAACTGCAATAAGCGATTGAGAATAATCGAAAAATGTGAGTGAATTTAACGACAGCATTAAATATATTAATTTTGTAGTCAAATATAACAAATCAAATATAAGCGCAATCTTTTACGACAGATATAATTAGATGTCAATACAAATACCGACAAATTATGCTCAATTAATTGCATTTACTAGTTTATTTTTTTCTAATTAGTTAAACAAATGTCTTCCATTCTCAGTAGCATTTATCAATTCTCCGGAAAGATTTGCGTTCATTATACTTATCTGCGTGTTATCTATGCAGAAAGATCTTTTGTCGAATGACTTTATTTTGGACATAAGTTCGTGAGTTATTTTGTCGCAAGAAAAAATGGAATTATGATTAGGAAGACTATAAAGAAATGCTGAAAGTATAAATAACGCGTCTTGTTGTAAATATAGCGAAATTGAACACACCCGAGAGAATTCTGTACATAAATTTAAGGCAAGCGTGTATTTATCATGAAAAAGAGAGTATCTAGCTATTTTCTTAGACATTTGTAGTAAAGCCTAAACTGCCTAACTATAAATGTATGTCGAATGAAAAACACAAATTGTAAGTATATAAAAATACGCAGAACCAATATCGAGAGAAATTGAATCAGAATCATGTCGAAAAGTGTTAAAAAAATAATTTAACGTAGTGATCGTTTTATTACTTTTGTACTTATGAGTTTCCCCCAATGAGTTTTGCATTTACTAGATTGTAAGCATAAGGTTCAAGACGATATATATATGTACTGAAGCGATTTTAACTATTAATGTTATAGGCATAATAAATATAATAATTCATCCAGAAGAACTGAATCGAAATTGTGTCAAAAAACATAGGTATTTCATTCTTTCAATGTTTTGTGTTTTATATATTTTGAACAATTTATACTTTGACTGCCCTCACAAGCGATCTATTGTAAGATAATTTTATTTTATATAAAGGTGTGTGTGTGTGTGTGTGCGCGCGAAACATAATAATTATATAATACAATTAAATAAATTGTTGATATTGTAGAAATTGATACTGTGAGAAATTTCTCGAATATGTATGTATATACATGATTTTATATTTGTGACTGTTGTATAAAACAGAAAAGTGAGACAAGAATAATAATATAACACGGGAAAAATATTTTTTCTATAACTTCTGATCTTACACATACAACGAGTTTTACAAACATGCAATATATATATATATATAAAGTTACATTTTAAGAGGTTCTGCTATCCGTCACATCTGTATTGCAAACATTTGTAATCAATACACGTCATATTTTATTTTCTGGCGATACTCAACTTGGTTTTCCTTCTTCAAATGTACTCATTTGCGATCTAATTTATCTAAAGTTATAAATTTGCATTAAAAAAATCTGATGAATCAAGACTTTCCGATTCGAGTTTTTGAATCAAAATCCGCTACACTCGGATATTTGGAAATATATTTAAAAATTCTAAATTCTACAGAGATTTATATTATTTACAAAATAATCTTTGCGCCATACACTCTATTCATTATTTTATTGTTTATTTCTTTTCGAGGTTCTTGTCCAGATATGACAACATGAGATAATCACCACATTCTAGGAAAGCATGCAAGCGAGTAAGTGATTGTCATTGTGACACGCCCACTAGGGACTCTGGCAATCGATATCACAAAGGAAAAAAAAATGTATCTTTGACTGCATTCGACTGCTATCGAGCACTACTGCAAGCAGGATAGCAGAAAATTAAGAAAAGTGTGATCGTGCACATGTATAACGATTGGATATTACAAATGTATATGAGTGAGCTGGTGGCTCTGGTTGTTTTGAAAAAAACTCGATCAAAACGAAGATAATCCATCAAGACAAACTTACTAACAAACCGGTGTCCGGAGAGTATACGAGCTTATGAAATGCGATATTTGTATTGTAATTGACGATGGTTGTTCTCAAATGTTCTACATAAAAAAAATTTATGTAATATCCATACATAATTGAAGATTGTTGAAGACTCATAGAGAGACTTCGACAGGCACAGGAATAGCGATAAATTAGTATGATGTAAGAAGTTAACTGTAAGAAGTTAACTGTTTCACAGATTGCAGATCTCCAGATCTTTATTTTGTGCCGAGAGGCTAGAGTTGCATCATTACGCTTTGGGAATAAGAGCACAGGAAATGCTAAAAGCTTAGCGTCTGATTTCGGCAACGAGACTCGAATTAATTTATAGACACTACTTTTCTCTCATGCTATAACAAATAGATAAATATAAAATCATATATAAATAAATACTTAAATAAGTAATTAAAATATGTAACAAGAAATAGTTTAGTTATATTTACAACTTATTACATCTTATATATAACATACATATTATATAATAAATATGTACAAAGAGTATTTTGTGTGTGTGTGTGTGTGTGTGTGTGTATTACAAAAATTTTATATATAATACTAGAGGAATGTTTGGCGATGGTAAAGTATTTTTAATCAATAGTTGCTTTTATATATATATATATATATATATATACATTATTCACAAAACATGTGTTTAAATCAAAATCCTCTCACTTCTAAAAACCAAAACACATGTATTCGAATACATTAATTCTCGTTAAACCTGAGGTGAATAAGGTTCTATCTCGGAATCTTTGGTATTTTTCTCCAGGTTCTCCGGCGATAACTCCAGACAAATGTTGACATAAGCGTATGCGTTTGCTACAATGTTCAGCTGCTTCTCTTCCGAAATCGACACAAATCGCTGAAGACTGACATCTTTCGGCTGGGACCACACGGTAGTGAAAATCTGGCAAGCGTTTGTCGAGATGCTGTCTGATTTTTTCTTAGAGAACTTCATCTCGATCTCATCAAGACTACGTCCCCGTGTCTCCGGCAGTATCGTCAGCGCAAAGATAGCACCCAACAGACCAGCTATGCCGAATATCCATATCGTAAATTCCAGACCAACCACGGCGTTTAGATCCGGATACGTTTTGATCGTGGCAAATGTCAGTATCTGCACAATACCGGTCGTAAGACCACCCAAACTACCTCTGAACCTCAGCGGATATAGTTCCGAAGTCATGACCCATGGTAACGTGAGGAAACCGATCATAGATGCGCCCACGTGGATACTGATGCAGAGTAACGACATCCACGATGGAAGATCAAACCTGGTTTGGAAAAATTATACATTGTATCAAGAGGATTGTTAGAAATATGTCGAAGACAAAGAAATAAAATAAAAAAATATATAAATAGAAATAGAAACAAACATTAATTATTGAACATATAAAAATATAAAATCTTAAAATCCAAGAACTTATCCAAGACCGATCGAAATACAAACCTGAAAGAAAGAGCGATCCCGGTGGCCGCGACGGCCATTGTGAAACTACTGGCAAAAGTCAAAGATTTTCTGCCGAAGTGATTGGCCAACGTAGCGCCAAAGATCGATGCAAACAGTCTGATAACAGCTATGCCGACACTTGCGGCGTACTCGTTCACGTCTATGCCTGTGTCTTTGAGCACGCTCACAGCGTAAAAGAGAATCACATAAATACCGGAGAGTTGCTGAAGCACAAAAAAGATGAGAAGTATCAAAAACGGTTTCCAGACGTTGGGCATATGCAGTGCTTGCAGTAGACTCTCCTTCTTCTCCTTTCGCTTCGCGTTCGCCTCGCAAAGTTCGTGATACTCCTTGTCGACATTCAGTCCGGAACCTCGAAGCCATAGAAGAACCTCTTTGGCCTCGTTTGTTCGACTCCGCGAGGTCAGCCAAGCAGGAGTCTCCGGCAGTATCCTAGAGAGAGAGAAAGAGAAGAAGTAACTTTTATTTACCCATCAAAACTAACAAAAACTTAAAAAGAGCTTCAAAAATGTTCAAGATTTTTTGCATTTTCATGATTTCTTATCTCACAAGAGTCCCAAAGTAAGTAATTACCGTATTAACGCGAGCGACAAGATTGCGGGTCCGATGCTGATAGCGGCCGTCTTTTGCCACGTCGTGATGGCACCCAGAATGTACACCATTAGAACACCCAGAGAGACTAGAACTGGTCCGCAGCTCGCGAGCCACGCTCTTTGATCGGGTGCTGCTGTCTAAAGTAAAATAAAATAGTTTTGTTTCTCTCAAAATTGAAAATGTAATAAAAACTCATAAGAGAGTATCGCATATCATCTGTCCGCGCTAACATAGTACCTCGCTAACGTAGAGATAGAGTCCATTGGCCATGCCGGTGCCGATGCCGCTTATAAATCTGCCGGCGTATAACATCGGCAAGTTTCTCGATAACGCAATTAGCAGCCAGCCGATAACGTGTGGCAACGTGGCCAGAGCGATCGCGAATCTGCGGCCAAAGCATTCGGCGCAGAGTCCAGCGACAAGGGCACCAAGAGGATTTGAGACAACACCAAGGGAGGCTACCCACGATGCCTGCGATTGATCGACAAAGTTTGACTCGATCAGTTTCGGTATCAAGATCGCGCTGTACCCTTGGGACAATCCGACAGAGATCTGGCCAGAGTGAGCGGCTAAGCCTGCGAGGATCTGTCAAATATCCGGATGATATTCTTTATGAGATATTTGTTTTGTTTTGTTTTTGTTTTGTTTTTGTTTTTTTTTTAAATAAAATATGTACTCTTCTCTCTCGGAAAACGCGTGTTCGAAACAAAGAAACATACTGTGTTGTGTATCAAAAATATATTAATTTGCACTACTATTTTGATACATACGTCGGATATACCGCTTTCAGAAGTAGATGTTGTAAAGAAATGACGTACGTGAGGTTGACGTGTAAATTACTCTTGATCATATTACATATTCCTTCTTACGTAATCTCGAATTGTATACGTACGTTAACATTGTTACGTATTGCGGAGCTATTGTTACATAACACGAATGATTAACTTGATACTATATAGGAGCGATTAAAGTTAAAACAAGTAATTGAGACAGATTGTATTTTTGCGGTGCAGCGATTAATTGGCCGGAGTTATTGCATTAAAACAAAAAGTCTTCTCTCAATTTCTATGGATTAAAAAATTAGATTCTTGTATCAGAATGTTGTTCGAGAGAAAAAACAGCGATGAACTTTTCGAAATATTTCCGATATATACGGCTCCGATATATAGGCTAGCATGCTTTATCATCTCTCATTCGGGAAAAATAAAAAAATCAATATGTATATTACATTAGTGTATGAAATATATGCGAATACACATACGTATCATGCGAGAGATCGAAGTGCGTCAGGACATAAAATTTGCGCGACACGTCGGATATATCATCGACGAATAGACGAATATATCATCGTGTTGCGCCATCAATGTTATTATCATTTGGATCGCAAAAAGAGGTCTTCAAGCTTCAAGAAGGTCGGATATCAAAGTTCATATCCGTTCCGGATTATAAGATACCCACGCACAATTTTATGAAAATTTGCCTTTTGCAACAATAAGAAAATAGAAATAAAAATAATTTTAACAAACATACATTATACAGATCGTACATGAATGCTTTCATAATATTTAATTTTATATGAGAAAAATAATAAAACCAAGTGAGAGCTAAGCACTGTATGCATGCACTTTTTTTACATTATATGTAATAAATTAGTACACATTATATTTTGAATTAAATTCAAAATTTGGAGATCGGATAGTTGTGATTTACATTTAAAAAATTTGTTTTTATAAGTAAAATGATATTTTATTTATTATTTATTATATATTAATTTTTGTATTTTGTTTAATTTCTTTTTATTTTATTGTAGGTGTTTTGTTACACCAATTGTGCAACACGGCATTTCTTGTTTTGTTTCACGATTGTTTCACGTCGAGAATCTCCGATATGTTTCATTGACATTCTCTCCGAGAGCAAAAATTTTAGCAAAAAGATACACACGTCTGTTCCGCCTATTTGCGCGTGAAATAAATACTCCATGTACAGTTATTGATCCTGTTTATTTGCGCTCTTTGGTATCTGTATTAGCTGTTTTATTCCGCAAGAAAATAAAATACCGCAAGATAAAATACCTGCGCGTTCCGAAATTAGTAAAAGTATGAATAAATGAAAATGCATTAATTCAAATTAACACTTTTGCTAGTAAATGTGCACACCAACCACATACAAAAATACATTAGAACTTTCACGCAATACTTTCGGTTGCCTTGATACTTTCCACACTTATAAGTTTTGTTATTTTTGTTTATGTAGAAGAAGGAACGGGAAGTGAAGCCCGTAACAATAGCACTTTTATATTCAATTTGCTAAAATTGTACGTAATAAATGCATATAGTGACTAGTAAGTGTATACATTTACTAAATTTGACGCTTTACTTAACATACACACAATAATTAATAAAGCGAAAACGTGCAGAGCTAGTCTCTATCTTCTGAAAAACAAAAAAAAAGAAACAAACGACAAATTACTAGTAATGAACGATGCCCGTTGAACGTTTTGCTTCCTCTCTGTCATTTCAAATTGCAAAAATAGTTCAAGAATAACGGACGTACAACAATATACACTTAGAGCTCAATTTATAAATAACATATTAAGTTTTTGCTTGTTTAAAAGTGACTCCGATGATTGCATGCTTCTTTTCCGGTTTCGAAAAGAAACAAATTCGAGTAACCTATCCGCGAGTTTGACAAGTTGTCAAGTAAATTCACTTCCGGCATGTGATTCTTCGTCTCTCACTACAAATAACAGTGATGCACGCGACGAGGGCACAGATAGAGACGATCGCGCGTTTGTTCGCAAAATTTAAGTGCTCTGCGGAACTGAAAAAAATACAATAATCGGATAATTGCGAACCGTAATGAGAAGTCTTCTTTTATTTACTTTAATTTAGTTATATTGTTTAAATTTAATAATTTATGAATTGTTGTATGTGCAATGGTTTTTTTAATTGCGAGAAAAATAAATTTTTTGTTTTCTGTTTATTGCCGCTCGGTTTTCCGTGTAGCGCGACACAACAAATTGAACAATAGTCGCGCGATTAAACAATCGTGTTCTCGCCACACTCGAAATGTTTAAGGAACTTAAAGCCGCGGCAATGTGTATATAACAGGGTCTCGTGAGTAACGACATTGGCGGCTGGGCGGACTCATTATCGCCGCTAGATGCTCAATCAAATTCGCACGTTTAACGTAATTTAACCCATTTTAATGCGGCATGAAAGTACGAGAGAGAATTAAAGACTTAACTTTTATTGTCTTCGTAGCGCGTTCATTTGTCATTGCTTCGCGCAATTTCACCGCCGTTGCATCATATTTGTGCACGTCAGTATTTATTTGATAAGATCAACGCCGGTTAACAATTGTAAATCTGTTTGCAAATGTCAGCGCACAGATGCGTTTTATGCGCTGGAAGAAAAACGTCGCGCTATCACTGTGAGACGTTGATTTTATTAAAGTCGGTTACACGCGCGGATTAAGAGCCTTTGCTCATCGTACCGGTTATCGCAATACATTCGAATCAAAATGATGCCGTTATTTTATTCGATATTAAAAATTTCTATATTGTATAAATTTATATACTTTATATTTTATCAATATAAATGTAGTTGTAATTTGTCAATTAAACTTGTTTTATCTTAAGAAGAAAATTTTGATACAATAAAAAACATTGAAGTTTCACGAAGATAATTGCGAAACTAACGTGAGGCGCAAGTGAAGCGATTCAACAATTAAATTCGAAATTGTTGAAGTTACGTTTGCATATTGCACTCACGGTTTGCGCCGCAACAAAACGTATTGATACATTCGCTTTATGTACGCTGCAGCAAAATACACATTGTGCAACAACACAATTGCGCGAATCAAGAAATACTCGTTGAACGATACATGGAATGGTACCTGTATCCGTCACGCGTATTTGCGACGATTTTATTATCCAAATGTGATATATATTCGTTATTTGCCCGTGTTTCGTACAAATTTCTATATCTCGTCTTGATAATCTATATCAATGATATAGAAAAAAACAAAATAAAAACGGTAACGTTGGTCACAACAATTTAATGCATAATGCATGTAACATTGCGTGTCAAACTCGCACGAATATACGCGAAGGTAGAATTGGAATTGAATCAAGTCGTTTCTTGATGTGACCGTAGATAATGCTAAGTGCAACAATTGCAGGTGACGGGTGCAATTCTATCGACAAAACGCTGTTGCGGTAAGCACGATCACCTTGTAATTATTTAAACCGAATAAAAAGAGTGATTTTTATGAGACGCGAGCGAGCGTTCATTAAACCGCGCTTTTCCAACTATATCGATAATGCATATCGTACCGCGTTAATACATTTGTTTATACGAACCGCTCGCTATTTTTAACAGCCAAACGTGAATTGGCAGTACTTCGAGATCTCGCGACGTGTACGCTTTCGAATTTATTTTCCAAATGCACTTGTGTGTAATGCGTATATTATTGTCTTACCAATAGAACAAAGAAAATAATATCAATATAATATTCAATTTGCAACTGAATATGTTAAATAAAAAGTCGAGCAATAAAAACTTCTATAAAAGAATATCAATTGATTAATGATGTAAAAGACGTCAGATCAGAAATTACTTTTTTTGTGAGAGTTGAAAAACTTCATGTTACGCGCAAATTATTTTAAATCTGTAATGTTTTTTAATTAAATGAGAGAAAACCAATTTTATTGAGAGAAAGAGAGAGAGAGAGAGAGAGAAATAAAATATAAATAAATACATACTGTACTTAAAATAAAATATATAAATGTCTACATTAATACATATTATAATTATTATAAAATATATTTTTATAAAAATATACTACTATACAAAATACATAATATTATAGTTAATTTATTAATTTATTAATAAATAATTCGTTATTTATGTCCACACAATCAAATTGGCATTAGCTCGAATTGGTATAAAAAAATATTAAATTTGAATTTGAAAAAGAAAACAATCGCAATAATACCTTGCTATTATCAGCTGCGAATTCGGGTAGTGGTAGATTATATTCTTCTTTTTAATTTCTTACACACAAGCTTCATCGTCGTCTCGCTTCCATATCGATGCGCGCACAAACATCAACGAAAACAAACGAACTCTGTGTCTCTCGTATCATTCCGCAAGAAATTTCTCGTCGACGCGAATATTGCTAATATTGCTCGTCCGCGATAATCGCTTCAGCCGCGAACACAAATCGTATTATAAATTAAAGAGATCACAAACAAAGAGTCGCGCGAAGATAATTTCAATTGCAGGTAAGTGCGATGTGTAATTGTTTGCTGGGATAAGACGAGCAGGAGAAAAGAAAAAACGCCGAAAAATTAGAGTTTTACAGAAAACACAGTTGTCGGAAGCTTAATCGTTACGCGTAATTTTCACGAGTTTTTTCTGGGAAACTACTCTTCGGAAAACTTGTCAATCATTTATTGCGTATATATGCATCATAGTCCTTGTGCATGTTGCTCCAAACACGTTGTGCGTCTAAGACAGATCAAATCGAAAGAGAAGTCGCCGAGATTGTGTCGTTGATGACGACGCACCGTCGCAACTTTTTTCGCGCTTGAGACACACTGAGACGATTTTCGTCCGCGCCTTTGCATTTATAGCAGCGCGGACGATTGCTCGTGAAACGCACTGCGCTCTCGTCATCGCTCGCGCGAAGCGCCCTTGCCGGATCCACCCTGGTTGCTTTGTCTTTCTTTCTCTCTCTCTATTTTCAAGAAAGAGAAAGAAGAGTGAGAGAGAGAGAGAGAGAGAGAGAGAGAAGAAGCAAGAATATACGACTGATATTCTTCTCCAATTACTCCGCGCAGATTTCTTCTGTAAAATAAATAATTTATTTTTATCGATGTAACGATGACACGGATCTTGATTTTTTTATTGCTAGAGAATTATAATTAGAATCGCCACGATTGTCAGATGCGCGCGAACATGATTCAATGTTAAACACACATATCATGCAGACAAAGGAAGTAAAATATTACTTAAACGTCGCGAAATATACAATTTCATTCTTTGCGGTTTGGAGATTGCGATCTGTGCGAAACTTGTTGACATTTCGCGTCGATACTAAATAGAATTTCCCAATAGCAAGAATCCTCCGTTTTTTGTGCACCGTCATCGTATAGATCTTGTTGATGAGTGATAAGTGTAATTCAACTCTGTAATAAATATCACTCGGTTCGTGCTTGCACGTTAACATATTTTTCTTGGAAGAGAGGTAGAATCGTCGGGGTAAGCGACGAACACGAATGCGATTTCAACATCTGCAGGTAAATCTTATGTAAAAATAATTATAAAGAAATAGAAAAGTCATGATAAAAAATTGCTGAAAGCATAAAAAACTTAGAGTTATTATGTACAAATTTATATTTGAAAGTTTCGAGGGATGAAAAACTCATCTCTTTGATAGTCGTTTTTTTTCTTTAGTCCAAGTTCTACGACCGTATTTTACCAGTAAAAGGTGTCATTACATTATTTATTCATAACGATCACTATAGTGATTGTAAGTCTTTGATTTTTAAAAAGAATACTGAGCGTAATAATAATGATCAAATTATGTACTTGTCATCGCAATCTTGTATTCCCTGATTAATGCAAGAAGCGAGAGAAGGAATGAATGCTGATTTTTATGTAATTTTGACACTTGCATTAATGGTCTATTTTTTCTCTTTTATATATATATACACATACACACACATATAATTCTTTCAAACTCATTTATTGATGTGAATCAAGAAAAGAATTTGCTTTCTGCATTGTCAAATAAAAGTCAAATTGTATGACAAACAAGCAAATAAAGAAAAAATGTAGCTTTGAATTTATGTGTTGGTTTATCTTTAAATCATGATGTTTTCATCTACATTAGTATGTAAGATATTATTCTTATCAGCAAAGAGGCCTAGAAATTGCATTGGAGTGCAATGACGTCGCCGGCAGTCGATGACTTCAAGGTTCTTTTTTCACGAGCTAGTTATCTTTACGCGATTGTCACGTAGCTGCAATAGGCATCCAGGCGATTACGATCGCGGCGCAAGTTTAAGCACAACAACAAGTGCACATCTAGTAACGGCTGGAAACTTGGCCTCCTTAGTGATTGTAAAGTCTTGCATTAGCGATAAAAAGTTAACGTTACTGACAACAGGAGCAATTGTCCCTGAGTGACGACAATGTCTGCGAAAACGCCGAGATAGTCCTATCCCCAGCTATTCTCGAGCGAAACCTCAATAAGCTATCATAAAATAATACATTATTTATTGCTAAGCAAAAAAACAGTTACTATTTACCATTTCTTTTTATAGTATATGTATATACAGTTTTTACTTCTACTCTACGATATATATATATATATATATATATATATATATATATATATTTGATGAGAAATATATATCTACATTTGAATATTCTTGAATATTCACAGAGAAGAAAAGAGAAGAGACATTAATAGCATTAAATGTGACATATGGCGGTCTTTTATTTTCTTATATTATGTAAATGTTTTCGCTATTTGTGTTCTAATAACAGTGAAATTTACGATCTGCGTAGTAACCTAAATTCACGAATTAATAGCGTTTCGTATACTAACAAGAGATACACAAAACATCTTGCCTGAGAGCAAAAAGTTTCTTGACATAAAGAAACGTGTTAATTGGAGCGAAAGTTAAAAGTGAAATTTGTAACGCATAAAAAAAATTATTTAAAAATATCTTAGCGTTATAAAAAAGTAGTTTACTTTTTGTTTATGTAATACGTATATCTACTTATTTAGTATGATCTTTCTCAGTATTAAAGAATCATCGTAATTTTTTCGCAATTTGCGCATCGGATAATTTATAATGTCACATGACACGCAGAAGTAATTTGGATCGTTTTATTATACGTGGAATCGATAGAGCTATAATCCACGGATATCGTAGGCATCTACATAAGCGTCCTATAACGTGCCAATTGATCCGTCCAATTAATTTTCACCTATTTCTCATTCGCACAACATATATGATTACAACAATTTGATTTGCATATACGATAGTTTGTTGTAGGCGCTAAACACAGTTGTGTCATCGCACGTCGAGCATCGCTTTATGTCGCTATAAATATTAAATAACTCACAGTCGAGCCGCTATATAAATATATAATGCAACAACAATGTACGATTAATAAACAATACATGACAATGCATGAAATACGACATATTGTAATAACATGGATCTGTCAAAAGATTTTACATTAATTTGTACATTAATTTTGTAAGAAATATTCTGTTTCACTTTTCTTTCAAACACGTCGGATATAAGACATTGCAATTTTCTGGTTTTTATATCTTCTCATATTTTTGATAAATCTTGTGTGTATTTTGACCGAGAAATCTTATTTTAAAAAAGAGCATCGAGAAGAACAACCGATGCGAATCGATGCTATACGCTCGAAGGTCTTTCGACTTGTTGATCCGGGCGATGATATGAACGAACGAAAGTCTCGATCAAGAAATCGATGTTCGAAGGTGACTCGCAGCTCACCTCAGGAACTATCTCTGTGACAAATGGTTTTTATGCAAATCGAGTGCGATCACTTCCGCTTCCGATTTACAATAATCTTCCACGTATCAACAGAGAGCATACATTGAATATTTCCCGATTAAGAAAACGATTAAGAAAACTATTCACGAAAGACGTATATCTACATCTTAAAAAACATCGATTGCGACTTCGACGTGAATTGCGACTAGAAAGAATTATGTATTTTAAGTATTGGTTTGTGTCAGAGATAAAAACGCGGATTGAATCTTCTATCGATTCCATTATTCATGCTGTCATACTTTTCTTACTTTCTGCCTTGAAAGATCGGATTTGGTTTTTACATTAGTCTGTACTTTGATAAGTTGTCGGTTCTTTTTGCACGTATCGTTGTTAATTGCAACACAATTAACCTTTATTCATTGATCGTAAACATATCGGCAACAATAATTATACTTTGTGATTCGCGATCATCACGCTTTCGATTGTGTTTACAAATTTCTTAAGATATTTTGATTTTTTACTATCTTCGACGATGTTATTAAGTATGCGCGCGAGAGCGTTAGATAATAATTATGAGGCTATGGCGCCAATAGAAGAAATTCGATATAAAGTGCGGAAATGAACAATAACGCGATATCATTAATGTAATTCTCACGTATCATGACGACAATGACAATCGACGTTACAATTGAAACTTGCGCTGTGATAACATGCGAAACGATCGACATTAATTAAGACGACAATAAACATATAATAATCTCGTAAATTTATTAACGTTGGTATTAACTTACACAAAGAAATATAATAATAAGACATTAAGAATTGATTTTTTTTTTTTTCATTTATATTAAAGTCAAATGCATCTTTTTCGATAGAGTATCATCTACAACCTTTCTACTTGATAAAGAGATCTGCGATAGATATAAGTAAATGAGAACGTGTTAACACAGATCATCATATGTTCACATAAACGAGTCACATTAATAATACACGATATAATAGTAAAATCTATCATACGAGAATATTCTAATTGTCGGTATTTAATTATTGTGAAATTAATCATATAATATATAATTATATTCCGATCGCCGTGCGATAATCGATCATAAAGCGCGATTATTAATTTTACATATCGTTGTGTTATCGCGCTTATTGCTTAGCTTGTAATTCGCGAATAAGAAAATACTAATGACAGATAATAAAACAAAAAAACAAAAATTAAAAAGTTTTGCAGCGGAGCTGTGCCATTAAATTAAGCGATCTCTCTTGATCTCCGAAGCAATTGCATAAGAAGGCATATAAGAGACGATACGTTTTTATTCCACACATTGATTGTTCGGCGAATAATGACCGACTTTAGTGAAAAACGTTCTCTTGGTCGTAGTGGGAAATACACTCGCGTCGCCGGAAGATCGCCGAAGAGAGATCATATAAAACGCCGCCGCGACTCTTCGTGATTACTGATGCGATGTGTGTGTATCATGTTTCGCTAACTCCTCTACGTGCCTCGTTACGTAACAGTGACATAATAACGGGGCGCGAAATGCAACAGTCGAACGATAAGGTTGTACGCGATGCTGTAATTGCGTTTGAATATCTTTTCGAAACAGTCGGAGATTCCGGAGTGCCGTAATTTTTACTCGTCGGAGACGAGCTTTTAATCGCACGGTTGAAGATACGCGCTTGAAATCTTACTACATTACTACAACCATCTCGCAGATACAATCTCGCGTGCAATGGACTTTAGAAATTTCTCGCAACAGTTTTTGCGACATTTGCACACATAACGACCGCGATTACGTAATTACCATAATTGTTGTAATTTGCGTCCATGTTGTAACAGGTTTGTCGGATTCGATTTACACAGATGAAAAAAAATCATCGACAAGAAATTTTAATTTTCTCGCAATGCAATTGATTTAAGTTTTAATCATCGATAATCGTTCCGATCTGTTTTACGTCAGTGAATTTCTTGACGTTCGGCTACACTTGTTACAACAACGGAAATTTACTTATCTGAGGAATTTATGTAATCAAATTAATATTTTATTTTTAGCATTCTCTTATCTTTAAGAGAAGCTTATGTTTCGACTTTACAAACTTCTTCTAATGCTTTATTATACCATAATGCAATTACATCGAATGATGTCTGACGATAATGTTGTTGCGGAGTCATTTCACAGATGTGACGAATTACGACGAGCTCTTGTAAAAGCGCGGCCGAACTCGTGCAAACTTTCGCCGCGAGTTTGGTCAAGCGTTTAGCAAATTTAATAGACTGAGAATTTTGACCGAGAAGATAAAGCGGAAGCGTCGAGAGAAGGAAAAGGAATAGAAAGTTCCGAACGTTATATGTCACGAATCGTCGCGTGCTGTAACGTATATATGTAATTGATTTGTTCTTTTTAAAGATTGCGAAGATTTTTTTTTTGTAAACGTCACGATGTGTGTTATTTCGTCTTTGATGGTTTTGTCAAAGTCAAACAAATCAAAGCATCACGACGCGAAAAACAACGATCTCTCACGCAACATTACCTGCTTAATCGTCTTCCAAGTAATAATTGCATAAAAGACGTAAACTTCGACATGCAAAATGTTGAATTGCGTATGTCAGCATAATGTTGCTGTGTTAAGTTTCTATTCGAACAAAGCAACTATTCCGATATAGTAAATTTTTTCATTTTGTTTTTTTATACATATATCTATTTGTTAAAATACAAAGTATTAATATGCGATTTAAATGTGATTTTTCTAAGTATATTTTCCCATTCTAATTTTTATCAAATAAATTTAACTAAAATCTCATCTGAACTGATAGAAAAAGTACTTACATTTTGAAACAAAAACAAAAAAAATCACTATTTATTATTCCATTATAATGCTAATAAATTAAAAATAAGAATTTTTGGCTAGAAGACAAGAAAAAAAAAGTTACTCGCGTCGCAATAGTCAGTTATGACTGGACGGTGATATGTTATTATTTGTTGTTTCCGTTATTTTAGAAATATTATATCAATTATGTGTGTTTGTCTATATCAAACAAGAGCGAAATAATATACGATTAGCGTCACAAAGTCACGTGTTGACTGCGTGCTGACAAAATGCACAAGTGTCAAGTTATACATATACACGTGTAACCGTGATTGTTGAATATTCTCATTATTATTATGCAACGCGGATTATTATATGAAGATTTAAAGATTGTATCCAACGCGAATTAAACACAGACAAAACGCGTCGAATGCAAATGCCGACGCGAGCTGGTTGCGTGCGTATTTGTACGCGAGACACACATATTATGAAAGAAGAAGACGACCTTGGCAATGACCATCACGGGTTACGTCGTCGGTCATCAACGACGATCGTGGTGTCATTAACGCGTCGACAGGATAATCACACTAATCTCACAAGAATTGCAAAAGAAATGAGCGCGGAGTTTCGTGTGAGAAACACGAGACAATATGTATGAATAGGTTCTTCTTCTCACAATAAATGTCCTAATTGTCTCTGATGATATCAATTACAGAGTAACGAATATACATACAAGAACCTTCCACATAGAAGTGTTGACCACTATTGTTGATTTTTTCTTTGTAATATAATAATTACAGAGCAATAAATTTACACACGCGTGAAATTGTTGATCGACGCGAGAACAATCGATCTCTTCTCCAATAATATACATAAACACTTTTATTTTTTTGGTATATACACTTTGATCCGATCTTTTGATTTAAATCGGTTTGGTAAGATGTTTAGGTTATTTAACAAAGAAAAACAGAAAAAATATCTTCCAAATTCACTAAAACAAAAACAAAAAGAACAGTCACGTTCAATTAAATAAATCTCAAAGTGCTATCAAGTTTGGAATATCTGTATTCAAATATTTGAAAATCTTTCTTAAGCTGATAAAACTTTGATATTTTCCAAACAGAAATGTTGCAATTTTGAATCAAAGAATTTTTAACTTTTAAGACTCTAGGACGCAAGTGCGTATGCAATCCTGAAACAATATAAATACTTGTAACGTATATTGTTGTACTTTACTGTTACTAATAAGAGCGCGTTATTCGTACAAATCATAATGACGCAACATAATGATGTTATACGATATGTTGTGTTGGAATCGGAAAAGCTTACAGTCGCGACTCGCGACATAGCGCAGACAGAGGGCATTGTTAAACAGAAAAACAACAAGAAGCGAAAACAACTGACATACTCGCCGAGACGGTTAACGTGACAATAATCGGCACAAAAAGAGAGACAGGGAAAATTGCGTTAACATTGTGCCGAAAAAAGATAAATAATCATTTATCCAATCGACTCTACACGGACAGGGTTCTCGATTAAATCAACGCGAAAATGATCGGAAGAAACGATTGTCGGAGTAATTACTGACATTTCTGAGAATACTTTATTTTACATACTTTATTCAATATTATAGCGATATTGCTCCCTGCCTTTCTAGCGTGGTTATTTTATTTTGAGCAGAAGACATATACAAACTGATATACAGGTCGCAAGAATAATTTTCTTTTATAACTCACTTATTTTCTGAAGTAATGAAAAAAATCTCATAGTTTCAAATTTATATAATTTTTTATACAAAATTAGTATACAGGCCTAAAATAATTTCAAAATAAATAAATAAAACGTAAGTACTGTGTAAAATTTTCGACAATAGAGTGTTGTAGAAACAAATTACTGTACATTAGAAGGAAAATCTTGTTTTGTGAAAAGAAATTACTTTTTTTTATCTTAAGGAACATTACTCAAAAGTGTTCAATTCACACTTAATTTTATTAACTATATAACTGTATACACACACACATATATGTATGTATATATATGTTAGCAAATTTGTGGGTGTGTGTGAGAGAGAGACACAGCACAACTTATACAGCAGATTATAGTATAATTAAAGATCTATGTAGAATATGCAAGTCATATAACTAACCTGATAGAGTAATTTCGCAGCTCTTTCAAAACTTTCAAGTAAAAGCCAATCAGGATGAGGAAAATGAGGATTTTATTTGCTTTCATAGGGCAACTTGTCTATAGATTCCCTATATATGTATAAATATTTGGAACCGGAAAATTCTTTGAAGTAAGGACCTCTGTAATCATGCCTTTCGTGCATCACATTGCGCACTTGCTGTTCAAGAAGCCTGACTTTCCTAACTTGATTTTCATGATGTACAAAATGCAACATCTTTTCGTACTCTTCCTGTGGCGATGGAAAAAAATAACGTTGTAAAAATCTCTTAATAGGATGCTGAAAGCAAACAAAAATACAAAACTTTTGTATGGAAACAACTATTGTACTTATTTTTTACACATAATCTTATATATTTATAGTGTAAAAATATTTTTATTCTTCTGTTTATATAAAGATATTGTTATATTGATAGAATGTGAATGGGTGCGTTCAGACAACTCAACAGTTGCACAACGGTTGAGAGATAATCACTTATGATTGGATCATACTTTTGGAACCATATCAGATAACGTAACCAATATCTTACTTGATAATACTCCCATTCTTTTGGGACATAACCTTCAGGAATTTCCTGAAGTGTAGCAGGACCGATAAACACATTGATTAAAGTGATTGCAATGCCAATGGGAATAGCACCGAGTAGAAAGTAAAAGTGTAACCAATTTTTCACTAGATGCCATTGATAACGACTTGGTTGTATATGCATCACACGATCTCCTCCCGACATGCATCTTGCTTGTTCTGAAACAACAGAAAATGTTAAGAAATCTTCGATTTGTAAAGCACCATCTCTGACACTAGTGATACAAGCGAAAGAAAAAGTCCTGCAAAATCATTCCAAATAGTCTGTGTATATTGACATCTTGATTAATATGAATATAATTCTGCAAATATATATAAATTTAGATTCTTTATAATAAATTAAAAATATCTGCAATAAAATATTGATGAATAATCTCATTGTTCATTTGTACACTTAGACACTATGTGAAATTATATAAATGATGAAAATATTGTTGAAAACTTTTGATATAAGATTAGGCCAGAAATTAATATATACATGAGTACTAACATATACATGACACGCAAATTTTAATTTCTATTTTAGTTTCTGTATATCACACGAAACTAGAAATATAATGATTTCCTTATTTCACGATCGATTCCTGTGTATGTAAAGTTTAGATTTAGCTCGTGACACATAAAAATGTACAAAGTTATTGTTGCGTAACAAAACACTGTCAGGGTTTGCAACAACGTATCGTTTCGACCAAAAAGCACATATCTTATGTCGCTGTCAAAATAGAACGTTAACAATTACCATTTCTCAACAATGCCGCTCTAAAACCGGCGATTTGCAAGAATTTTTGGCCCGTACCACAAAAAATGCTACTCCACGCTGCCATTTTTGCTCCGATACGAAGAGATACAAGCCGAGCAAATCTTGTGTGGTAAAACTGCGCAGTTTCCTGTTTTATCGACTGTTTTCTGCTTTATCGACAGTTGAAAACACAAAATTACGTTTTACGACTAGGTAAAATAAGCTACATCAACGGATGATTAGATGGCAGCACGACATTTGTTTCTTTCACAATGCGAGATAATATAGATTAATAAAAGATCTTTACTAGATTTTTTAAATTAAAATACTGAATTTTAAATAAAAATACTGAAAAAGACAATGTTGATTATTATCTAATCATTTTTAATATATAAAAGTACAGAGATAAAATATTATGCACTTTTTGTATTTATTTCGATTTAAATATATTCATTCTGCATAACAATCTATTTTTTGCTCGTATTTGTTTATCTTAATTTGAAATTACCTAATCAAGTCCACGAAACAAAACTTACATTGATAATACAAAATAAATAAATAAATACATTTTTGTATTTATACATATATATTTTGACCGTATAATTTCCTTTTGTTACTACTAATCGCATTTACAATCCAAAGTTTTAAATGTAAGAGAAAAATGTTTTTAAAATTTTTATCGAGTTTTACACGACAATCGTTGGCGTTCAGTGAGTCGGCAATTGCTTTGTGACAACGCAGTGTCTCTTATACGTTCGCATCAACGGTAATCCACAATAATATAGACGGCGATCATATAACGTCAATTAAGCCGTGTCAAGTGAGCAATTGAACTTGAGAAACGATTGTAAATTACAGACACCCGGTAATCCTCGTGACAGAATTCAAGTAAATTCTAAAATGATGACACCAATGATTCTAGCAACACGGATGATCTTTGTCCGCGTTTTCGTTTTCTGAAACTTTTATTCCTATGCAAAAGCGCAAAATACACATTAATGCTCTGTAACAGTAGCTACGCACAGTGTCTTTAGACTGAAAAAGATAATCGAAATACGTTATTCCAATTAATTATAGTGAGTAACATAATTTTCCTTGTGTGTTGTAATTTGAAAACCGACTGATCTACGTCAGTAAGCAAAGTAAAAAAAAATTTGCCGACCTGTTACATTTTAGCTAAGAACAAGTTGTTCTGCAGAATATTTTCAAATCAAAATGTCCGTTGCGACTTTATTTTTAAATCATCTTCAGCTGGTATGTCGAAATATGAATGTCTGCGAAGGTGAAAGCATGTTTCCTTTGATATATCTGTACGTATTATGAATGGATTTTGTAATTTCGTTCTCGCGGACGTTTTTATTTGTAATCTTTTTCACATAATGTATTTGAGATAGCTGAAGATGATTAAAAAATGAAATTAAAACGTACTAGATATTTTCGATTTAAACATCATTTGATTAAACATCATTCTGTATAACAATCTATTCTTGCATTTGTCTATCTTAATTTTATTAATTTGAAGTTACCTTATATATATCAAGTCACGAAACAAAACTTACATTAATAATACAATTTTATTTTATTTTTTTTGGTTTATCTATGTGTTTAAAAGAGAGGAAAAGAAAAGAAATTTTGACTTGCAAATTCAATTCTTTAACTAATCGCATCACACATAATTTTAAACTAATCATGTCACTCGTGAGACCGAATTGTTATAAACAAATATACATTTGCTCACAATTCAAACAAACACTATTTTTCCGAAATTTATAAGTCAAAAGATTCTTTCGCTACATAAATATTTTGCATTTGACCGAATAATTACATTCTAGTTTTTGTCTGAAAGTGCGAATCACAAAAAGTTCATGAAAATCTAAAAACAAAAAACAAAAACCGACTGCAAAAGACTTACAATTAGACTAGAGTGAAACAATTTTAATAATAAAGCTCCTATAATTTTTGTTCATTCTATTGTTATTTTGAACCTTTTTTTCTACACGTTAATATAGCAAGATACCTCATATACGATTATACATGAAGATCTATTTGAAAAAACGACAACAAAGCATTACCAACTTCCTAGAATCAACTACATTGGTAACGTGTGTTGTAACGGTGCGTAACGCAGGACAAGAGAGCTGGAGCCAGGAACCAGGAACGAATGTAGGGGAATGAGGCGACGAGGTTTTCAGGTTCAGTGTGTGTTTGGTGGTCGATCTCGGATCGTGCAAGACGCGTCGAATCTCGTCAAGCCGACGACGCTCTTCACTCCATAAAATATCGGGAAGGATCTCCGTTTCTTTTGCTCTTATCATCATATTTTCCGTTTGCTCGATCCGTTCGTCTCTCGCTCTTGATCCGACTATTTGTGAGCACTCGTAGCGTTCGACTGACGAGACATCGATTCTTTGAACAGAAGTCAGAAAGCCGCGAAAGGTGAGTGCTCTGCTAAACAAGACTGAATAAAGACGTAACTTTGACAATTTACATCAAGTAAAAGATAGAGATAGATAGATAGATGAGAGAGAAAGAGAAAGAAAATACATTAGAAACTTTATTTTTAAGCAAAGCAAAGTTTTATTTTCTGTAAAAAGTATAAGTATTTGTTATTTCACACATAGCATCAAATAATAGTGAATAATAAAATAATATTTTAATGTTAATTTTAATTTTTTATTTTATTACACGAGAGATGGAAAAACTGTTCAAAGTTTCGAGCAGCACATATAAATTTGCTGTTGTCAGATTGATTTTCTCTTACGTTTTACCTAACGGCAAATAACTTGAGTTTCAGAAAAAATAATCATTAAAAAAAAGTAAATATATTTCCAAAGAAATAATAGCTGTATATTCTCAACAACAACAAAAAAAAAAAAAAAAAAAAAAAAAAGTGACAGATTGTTGGTTTATTTATATATATATATATATATACTGTCAGTCTCTCGTGAGACTGCTGCATTAGGACGTTGATCCGCTTCAAATCGATTGATTCTTTCAACTTGTAAGCATATCGTCTGTGCGAAAGTAGAAGAAAAAATCATTCAAATCGTCGAATATTAAATCAGTCTATAAATTTTGTAAATTTATAGAATATGCATTTGTTTATACTGTGAAATTAACGCAAAATTAATATGTGAGATTATTATCCTGTCCAATTTGAAAAGATTATCGAAGTTGTGACAGAATAAGAATATTGCAAACAGTCGCACAAAGATAAGAGAAATGCAATAATACTTATGTTTATCACAGCGACTCACAAACGATTAGAAACAGGTGAAATGTTATCGAATTTGCGTGACTTATCAAGGAAGAAGTTCAATTGCTGTGATATAGAATGAAACGTATTTATCAAATTACAAATCTCAATGTAATATCACGAATGACTGTCAGTATACGCACACTTAAACTTTTCGCTGTGTTTACATTATTAGATATAATATAATCGATGTACTTTATGTTTTTCAATGATGTTAAGAGAATCTTGTGGGATATGACTTGAAGTCGATTGCATCGTTTGTATATATACGTGGATTTGCGTTAAGTAGATAGAGAGACAATCAGCGACTTGTATGACCCATTTTCTTTGTTATGTAGGAAAGATGAAGTACAATGTGTGTTACTCGCGCTGCTTGACTCGCCTCTCTTCAGATTCCGACCCGGAATCCGAGATTTTACGTCGAGCTAAATATTAACGTTCATCACGCTTATACGATCTCTTTGTCCGTTTGTATCGTAGGTATATGAGACATAATGCAATTTCTAAAAGATTCGCTCTACACGGATCTGCTAGTGTAAACGCATGGTTTATCTCAAAATTGCTTGGATTCGTCGCGCGCATTTAATGTCGTTTAATTCAATACCACTTTGCTTACAAAAGCCTAATCAAAAAACAAAATCCAAAAAATAACTTTTAAACTAGTCGTTAAAAAAAAAAACTAAAAATTAAAAAGCATTAGACAGTAAAATTAATTTTGTAGAACTGCTACAAACACAACAGACAAAATGGATATAAGAATTAGAGCTTTTCGACAAATATTATTGATTTTTTAAATATCTGAATTTTTTCTGTATAGTGAAAAAACAATTTAAAACAAATTGTGACTTTCACGCGGTAAATTCGCACACTAGAAAAGTATCTTCTTGAATCGCGGAAGAAAGTCCATATTAGTATGCTTTTGCTTCAGAAATTCGTAAAATTTTCTCGAGTTTTAAACATATGGAGACAAGCCTGGATTCTTCCAAAAACACTTATATCAAACATATAAATTATTTACGCATCGACTGACGTTCCTTTCTCTGCGCTAGTACGAAGAAGAATTCGGGCCGATTCTTTTATCTACTGATAAAGTTTGTCACGCCGATAATTGATTTATGCAGTCACGCTGATCCGAAAATTACTCGAGTTTGAACCCGATTAAACCGGAAAATAATAAGCGCTCTATATATTTTAGAAATTTGATAATGAACTTTTGATCGTTTTTTTAGTTAAAAAATCACAAAAATGACTTGATAATATTTAATTTTGTTCTTTCGGGCGAGTTTATTCATCGCAATTCTCTGGTGTAGCTTAATTACTGACGATTTCTTGGTTTCTTCGTTGCGCGAGTCGTCAAAGGAAGTTATGCGAGATGAAAGTCTTAGGTACATCACGCGCACATACGAGTAATTTAGATGAAATCGTTGCTTGCGCGACGACAGGCTCAATTCTTGTGGAACCTCTAATAATCGTTCGCTATCGAAGAATCGAGTCGGAAAGACATCGATAGCAGTAAAAAAATCGGTGAAAACTTGCCGGGGCGCTAACCACAAAATTGCTGAGATATTAGATAATTTCGTTCGAAATGCGTACGCAAAACGGACGTATAAGATAATATTAATATTAATTGTTACTTAGGAATTTACAAATTACGTACTTCATTTTGTAACGATCTGATAATAAAAACTAGATAATAATGTATAACCTAACACCATAAAATAAATATATAACATATACTTATATATATATGTACATATATGTATAGTCTCAATAATTTTATACAAATTATTCTAAATTGTATACACTTTTAAATTGTACACCACTCTTGATGTGCATAATGTTACAGTTAAAATATACTAATTCGAGTGACGCATTATAGTTAATTAATTCTAGGCTAAAATGCTGACCGATCAAAAGAACGTTAAGTAGAGTTGACGAGAGATCCAGACTAATTTGTAGGGAGACGTCTAGTTGACCAACATTAATCAAAAGGAAGGAAGGAAAACACGCACACGTGCGCAAACGCTAGTGAACTATAATTCGTGTAAGAAGCGAGAAAAAATATGGATCCTTATTCATTGAGGTGAGTACGTTCGACAAATTTAGTCGCGCTCTCATCAAATAAATTGCTGCTGTAAAAAATTGCCACTACGACGACACAAAGTTGTTTTGCACAGAAGAAAATTACCATGAAAAATTAAACAAACAAAAACATGTATCTCAACACGCTTTTTTATAATATAAAATAAAAAATAATACAATCTAATATATAAGTATAAGAAATAGAGAGATTTGTGCTCAATGATATCTGCATTCGCTCTTTTCTTTTTTTTTTTGAAATATATTTTTTTTTCGAAAAAAAGTGTTTTACATACTTTTTGTTAAGACAGAATTAAGATTCTTAAACTTGATTGATTACAAAAATAAGTTGATGTTGAATAAAAATATTTTAAAATGTTTATATGTGCTTCGATAATGAACGAGACAAATCGACAATGATTTTGATCCTAATAAGCAGGAAGCAAATTTCGACAGAACGAAACTGCAGGATTTAAGAAGATTTTTTGTTGATTCGTGTGTGTGTCCGTCTAGTATCGTACCGCGTCTAACATGTAATTTGTTGAATGAGGGCCAAGGTTACGTCACGAGAGAGTGGGTTATGCCAGTTTGAGTGAAACGAGTCTACTTTTAGCAATGCAACCTTAGACCGATGCCCCGAAAAATCTTTCAGACAGTAGTTGCGGATGCATGTTCGGAAGCTGAGCGAATGATAAACGCGTTAAAAAAGAAAACAAAAAAAAAAATCAATATTCGATATGTGGCCTGATAGTCGTCGAGAAATCGAACGACCGTGAGTGCGAAACTTTGTGATCGGAGTAGCAATAAACTTTCGACGGCGCGCCAAGTATACACAGTGAGGTACGATAATTAGCCCCCCCACGACGACGCATATGGCGAAGTGAAATGACTCAATGATACAAGCTTGCCTGTACTATCATTCACGTGAAATGTCAGGCCTTTCTTGCGAGCAGGCGTACACGTGTACAAGACAGCTGTGAAGAAGCAGGATGACAAAAAAAAAACAATTAAATTTTATCTTTTTTCTATTTTCAAAATCATTTAAACTATCTAAGCGAATGCGGCTTGTAATAAATAGAACACAGGAGAATGTTTTGAAAAATCATTGTTCCACGATGTTACTATATTGTATGTCGATTGCGATGATATAAAGATCGATAAAGATGAGTAAGTGTCTCTTGAGTTTGTCTACACATTGTTTTTATAATGATAATTTATAACACAATACATAATTGGATATCGCATATGCTAAGACGATTGTAAATTATCATAATCACGATTTAATCGTAAGAAGAACTTTATTCCCGCCAGACAAAAGAGATGACCATGAAAACATAATGTGTATAGATACAACATTCTTGACTTGAATAGCGAGATTGCGCAATTGCTGTCTATGTTTATGACGTAAGCAACATGATGTTAAAAGCTGAAGAAAATGTTGTTTTAAGTCACACATAGAACAGACTGCACGTTGACGCATCTTGAGTTGCAAAGAAGAAACTGCTAAGTAATTTTTTTGTAATCATTTTCTGTAATAATACTACGACAATAATAATATACCTAACTATAACAACTGAAGTGTGTATCTTATGTGTATGTGTATGTATGTGTGTATATATATATATATATATGTATATATGTATACACACATACATAATATATATTCATATAATAATATATGTTAATATAATAGAAAAATGATTTTATAGCTTTTTTACCAATTTTAACAATGAGTCATTTATCTCGTCAGCTTGTTAAAGCTATTGTAAAATATTGGATAAAACGCGTGTAATAATGTTCATCAATTAATGCACGTAATTTATCAAGCAGATGATTCTATTTCATCAGAATGTCAATCTATCTTTAGCCGGAAACAAACGCGAAATCATTCGTTCAATGAGATCCTTTCAAACGCTTTATTACGTAGCGTTAATTAATTGTTTAGTAGCTTTCTTATGTAATCTCTCGAACAAAGAAACTCATCACATCTCAGATTTGTAATGTTTCATTACAAAAAAAAATTTTTAATTTTTATCATTAAATAATGAAGTTTTGAATAGTATTTGTTCTTTATATTTTTTTGCAGAATATTTTCTCAAAAATTTGTTAATTGAACGATATTGAGATTTGCAGTAATATAATCAATTTTTGCAATAAATTCCAAAGCATCGCGGTTGATAACCGACTCGCATAACGTGTTATACGAGACAATCACTTGGAAACTATAGTTTTGAATGGTTGCTAGTTTTGACACTGCTTATATAAGAACCGTTGTTTGCGCGATAAATCATTCATAACTAAAACTATTGCGATCCTATTTTCTGAACTGATACACAGACACTAATATCATGCCACGTATGTATCAATTAAAAACTCACTCATATTGCATAAACGATAAGAAATCAAAATAGTAATAGAGAGAGAGGGAGAGAGAGAGAGAGAAAGAGAGAGAGAGAGAGCAACTGTGTAGACACACAGTTGCATATAATCTTTATATTTAGAGTCGTAAATTTATGTATAATTTCTTAAGCTTCTCACGCCATTTTCGATTTTATGTCAAATGAAGAAAATCAAAGAAAATTTGAAATTTAATCTGATAATTATGCAGTGTATTCGATAAATATCATTTCGATACACAGGAACTGGCGTGACAGCGAAACACACGATACGATAAATATTTATACAATATGCGTTACAATCACAGTCTGCGAACAAACACATCGTGCAATTGCGATAATCGCAATTGCAAAGTGACGTCTCATGTCTCATCATATAACGAGATGTCGAATAAGGATCGATCATGTTACTTCATGTGAAATTTTTCATTTCACGACATCCGTATTATGTTTCAGCGTCGAGCGAGAAGCTTCGAAGAATATCGAGGAGAATGAACGAGAGTGCTTCAAAGACGCGATCGTCTCGAGTCGAAGTCTCAACAAAGGTTTCGTCGAACCGACTAATATTAGAAATGCTATCCGAGAGGTAAATTACAGTATAATTATCTTGCGTGGAACGATTGATTTCTGTTCTTTTTAGCGTTTCCAAAGTTTACTTCCTATACATATATGAACTCGAAATCTCGTAAGCACTCCACATCTTTCCGAATAAATATATTGAGACAAATGAAATTGATAAATATTAATTAAAGAAACGGGTTCTTTCTAAGTTTACAAAATTCTAAGCTAGAAAAGAAACATCAGTCCTATAAAACTATACGCAAATATTAGAGAAATTTGAAAAAGATTTAAAAACTGAATATTTTCTTTGCTTTACTTATTAGACAAATTTGTGAGCCTTTAATTTACTAAGTTTTTCCTTTCTCTTCCCTGACTTATGTTAGTCTCTCAATTTATTGTTTGTTTGTTGGTACACGGTTTCCGTATTGCTGTCATTACTCTTTTGCCGCCTTTTAAGAAGTACAGATCTCTATTTTTGCTGCAAAAAAAATGTATTAATTTTGCAGTAAGTATCGCTACAAGTTTCTTATTAGCTTACAGTACCGGCCAGTACGTTGGTAAGAGGTTCCAGATATTTACAGAAGAATACAGTTGTGAATTATACATCCTATAAAGCAACGATTTCGTCTTTCATGAGTTAGTTTTAAAATAACCAGAAATGAGGAAAAACTTACTCGATGATATAAATTTTGCTTTGAAAATAAAAAAGTACTTGAAAATAAAATTTGCGTTCTGTACAGCCAGTGATTTTTCTTTTATAATTTAAGCAGTAAAAGAATCTTATAAATTTATGATTAAAAAAAACAAAAAAAATTTTTTAAACAGGTTGTTGAACAGAATTAATCAATGTTTAAAAGATGTAAAAGATATTCGTAGACGAATAATTTGTCTGATTCTTTTACGTGTATATATTTTGCAAAGAACTTCATATATAGTAGCGAGTTTCTTTTCAAAGCGAAACCTTTATTACGCGAAAGCTATACATGTTACATCTCGGATCTACGCAGATCGCCGCGTGCATCATCGCAGCGTCTTTCCACATAGCGGTGGGTCTTGCTATGGCATACTCGGCAACTCTTATTCCACATCTTGAGAAGGAAGACGCGGAAGTACATGCCACAAAAGAGCAGACTTCTTGGATAGGTAAGATAAAGCAAATATTTTTCAAGCGCACGTCACAACAAGGCAATATCGCAGAAACGAAACGCGTTTTGTTGTTCATTCAGTAAGGATTTCTTTTTAATTGAAATCACGCGATAAATAATAATCGAGCATCTCGCTTCGTGAATGACGTGGTTCGAGGAAAGATTCGTATCGATACGGTATCAGAGTCTAACCTTTGCGATAGAAACACTTATCACGTGAAATAGCAACGTCACGATACCAACAGTCAAATTTTTGCGATAAAAATATTTATCGTGAAGCAATATGTGCGAGTCAGCGTTGACATAATCGATAGACTTGTGTCTCTCCTATTGATAAAGAATTATCACGAGAGCAGACGAGTATTACGTAAAACTTGTCGCAATTGTCAAACAGAAATCACGTGCAAGCCGTTATACATGTATGTCTGCTGATTAACAGACAACGCTCGATCGGTTTTCGTGCTCTGATTAAATCTACATTACGCAATTTAATCTGCGTCCATCGGTATCGCAATCTTCGCGTAATAATGAAAGTCTCTGTCGCCTTGTTGTAAACAACATTTTTCATTTGGAAACATGTCAACGCATCTTTTTAATTATTCTTCTAAATAAATATTTTAAGAAAATATATGTTAAAAAAAATTAAGGTTTTGAAGGAAATTTTGTGTGATAGAGAAAAAAACATTTTGCGATAAAAACGCACACTTCGAAACTAATAAAAACGCAACATATAAAATACAAACAAAGAAATGCGTATAAATTAAAAAAGAATTGAGAATTGAAATTAAAAAAATTGATTTGACTTCCAGCCAGTTTGGTTGTCGTATGCGCGCCGATCGGCGCTCTATTGGGCGGCTTTCTGATGGAAATGGTCGGTCGACTGCGAACCTTGCAGATCGGGGCGATTCCTTGCATCTGTGGTTGGGTCCTCATCGCTCTCTCGACCAATTTGCCGATGCTGTTGGTCGGTCGTTTGTTGTCCGGACTTGCGACCGCCCTGGCAACCTCGCCCGCAATCGTTTACATCACCGAGGTGGCCAGGCCGGAGCTGCGTGGCTCCATGATTTCATTCGGACCGACGTTGGCGTCGTTCGGAATGGTGCTATCTTACTTAAAAGGTGCTTATCTACACTGGCGAACGGTCGCTTGGCTTAGCATTATCTATGCGATCGTACCTATTATCCTGGTGGAGCTATGGGTGCCAGAATCGCCAGTTTGGCTTGTCTCTAAAGGCCGTATCGATGAAGCTAAGAAGTCCTTAGAACGGTAAGTCCAGGATTTGACTAGAAAGTGAAATCTTTATAGATTTTTCTGTATATATTCAGAAAAATAGATTTTTCTTAATATTAAAACATTAATAAAAATAACAAAAAGTACTATAAGAAAGTACTATATGAAGAAAAGGCCAAAAAAGAACCAAACTTTGGTGATAATTATGCGTAAATAATTATTATATGTAATCTTCAATACAACAGTGTCAATAAACTAAGCAATAAAAGTGTTTAAATATTTTAAATATTTTCGCAACAAAACAATGCATGGCTCTTTTTTTCGGCCTTTTCTTTACATATATTGTAAATAGAGCCTATAGTTTTTTGTTACTAAGATAACTTCGCAATTTCGCAATATGTTGTTTAAAGTTTTGAAATCTAATGTTTTATCACGGATTTGGAACTCTGATTGTTGCTTGCGTAGGCTTTACAAGAACGAAACAACAATTGAGGCGCAGTTTACCACTATTATGAAGGAGAATGAAATTAAATTGAGCGAACAACGGCGGAGCAAACACGGCAACGCGTCGTCTAAGCTTCGTGGATTTCTAAAGCCGACCGGGTGGAAACCCATGGCAATACTTTTTCTGCTCTTTTCTTTCCAGCAATTCTCCGGAATTTACATCACATTATTCTATGCAGTGACTTGGTTTCAGGTAAATAAAACAATATACATATATATATACATATATATATATATATATATATATATATATATTACAAGTTTTCTAACCTTTAATTAATAATCAATATCGATCTTTGTCGATCTTAATCTCTGTGTGATTAAATCGTAGGAAGTGGGCGCTGGCGTTGACGAATACATCGCGTCTATTTTAGTTGGCGTGACGCGTTTTCTATGTTCTATGGTGAACACCTGGCTGCTGAGACGATATAAGAGACGAGCATTATGCATAATTTCGTGCATTGGAATGGCCGCGTGCATGGCTGTTTCTGGTTATTTCACGTTGAACATAAAAAATGGCGATCGCAGCGGCTATTGGGTAAGTTCGATGATTGCGTTCAAATTAATTTTTGTCAAGAAGTTCATTTTTGTTTTTATCGAACGATACGCGATGTTTATAGGTACCGGTGCTGTGTCTGTTACTTTATGTATGCACGTCGATGGTCGGGATGTTGACCATTCCGTGGACCATGACAGCGGAATTGTTCCCGACTGAGATCCGCGGAATTGCTCATTCCATCAGTTATTCCATGGCAAATCTACTCATGTTCGCAGCGCTGCAAAGTTACAGAAGCTTGCAAGCTTTTCTGGGAGGTACGCGCCTTATTTTTGTGTTATCTTGTATTATCTCATCTATAATATAGCAGTATTTTTAATTGTATTTTCTTTACATTGCGCAAGTGTTATCTACTTTATATCTTTTTTACTGCCACGTTTACAAATCTTTTGATTTCTTCACTAACTTAAGTAGTTGAAACATTACTTTTTCAATATTTTTCACTTATTATAAAGAATTCTATTCGCAAAAAGATGTGTAAAATCTTGCGTTTTCAAGGATCGCACGCGGTGCAGTGGTTTTTTACCGGTGTTTCTCTTGGGGCGGCTGTTTTTGTCTGGCTACTCTTGCCGGAGACTCACGGTAAGAAGCTGTCGGAAATCGAAGAGTACTTCCAAAACAACTTCCTGGCCCTGGGAGTGGAGGCGAAGGAGAAGAAGCGACGTGCTAAACGAAGAGCACAGCAAAAGAAGTTGCGAGGCACCGAGCCGCTCCATCCAAAAAATGTGCAGAACGTTTAAGACACTTTTTTCTTTTTCTTTCGTTTGTTTTTCTTTTATCGCGATCTGCATATTACGGATACGCAGAGTTTGAGCGGTTTCAGAGACAGTGACCAAAGTATTGAGACATCATGAGAATACAGCCTTCATTTTTACAGAACGAATTTATATATACTATTTACATCGCGAATTATATACGCAAGATGTTAATTTATTTACGTGAAATACATGTCGGTCGAAAGAACGCACAACCTCAGGACAGAACAATAACATGTACCTATAAAGTACGAAGATAAGAAAATGATCTTTGCATCTTATTTTTCACTCTCTTCTTATTTGTTGTTAAATAATACAATCAAAATGCTCAATGATACACATTGTATACATTTCGCATTTCATTATGCGAATGTATACAACACTTCGTCTCTTTTGTTATGTCTTGATAAATTAAAGCTACTAATATATGTAAAATCATTATGTAAAGGAAATGCAGCACGTTGAAAGAAACGCGTGATTATCTTGCGAAAAGTATATGTACGTTTTCGCGTTAAAGCCTCTCCATTTTTTCTTTTCTACAAGAATTTTGTGCAAAAAAATCGTCATTACAATATTATGATACTGATTTGATAACATTCAGATTACTAAATAATCACGTGATAAAGATTCTGATATTATCGCTCTTTTTGCGTGACTTTTCCTTTTATTACTTATCAACAGCATATCGCTGATAGCATAATGGTGATGAAGGAAACAAAAGTTACGAGTTGTGGTAGAATTTTAAACTGTTTGGAAAGATGTGCGATGAATCTGTATACAAATGCATGAACGTTTATTCTAGACAAATCAAGCATTTCTTCTCAAAGTTAAGAACTCTTGGCGGGAAATCGCGCGCTGTGTCAAATAATAATAAACCAATTACTTAAATGATTCGTTTGATTTCGCGAGTATTAGCATTTTTGTTTACTTTGAAGAGAAAATATTTAAACCTGATTTAGGAATTATTCAGACGGAACAAAATGTTTGAGGGAAGTCGCGCTTGTGACAAAAAAAAAAAAAAAAAACCAAACAAACAAAAAATAATTTACATTTTATATTTAAATGTCATATACAAAAATTGCTCGATTCAGCAGCAATAGTAATACAACACGCCTTTTATATTTGTGTATATTTGTATAGATATGATAAAAATTATATAAAAAAAGATTCAACTGAATAATGTAATAAAAAATTATCGTGTGATTTTAAAATCAATTTTGCTTAGAGATCGTTCCGTCTAAATAGAGAAGAAGACGTATCATTGAACCGCGCAAGCTCGTGACGAACGGCACATTGTCAATTCGAACGCAAAACAATAGGCTAAGCTTTGTATTTTTGTAAACTACAATACGCCATATATACGTATATAAATAGTAAAATTACGAATAAAGCTTTTGTAGTAGTTCCTGACGTACGTTCGTTGCGCACGTTGCGCTTTTGCGAGATACAGTTTTTGTCTTTCGATGTGACTGGTTTTACCGTTATCCTCGTCTATTTACAATTGATCAATCACTGTGTAGTAACTATGTAATTTATTTCATACAGAAAAGCGAAAAATTGAAGAACGAGGTTATAAGGCTTATCGTCACAACGGATGTACTTTTACCACATGTGATATTATTTTTCTTCTTTTTTTGTTTTTCCGCGAACGGACTTAGAATTTTAATATGTGCAGTTATCTCATATATGAGAAGAGCGGGAAAAGAGAATTCGTTCCCTGTGTGATAAGAGCGACAATAGGATTTTTGTATTCCTGAGATTTTTCAGAGAACAATTGTAAACGGTAAAAAAGGAGTTGTTTTGTGGACGAGTTCTCGAAAGAATAAGATATTATGTGCATTATGCGCGCACTGTTATCGCGAAAATGCGTGATTTTGGATCGAAGACATTCCTTCTATGATATGTATTCTGTCGCTTTTTTTGTATATGAAGATTGAGACAAATGTTGATATCCATGTACTTCGTGTCGTTATACAAACTTCTACCGCAGTATATACATCATTGTAAAAACATATGAAATAATTTAATAAAGTTTATTAACAAGAGTTATGGATAGTAGAACGATAATACTTACGTAGCCGTGATTCAAAGGAAACTATTTCGAAGAGACCAACAAAGAAACGTGCGCGAGACACGTTGTTCAATTTTAATGTTGCGCGTGCGCAACGTTCTCTGCGTAAAAAAAAAAAAAAAAAAAAAAAAAAAAAAAAAAAAAAAAAAAAAACGAGATAATCAGTTGCAATAAAATCATGTTTCAAGCTCCCGAAAAACAATCACAAACGAAATCCGATTACTGCAAAGTATAATATCTAATTTAAGAAAACTAAATAATTATGGACTTGAAGAAAAAAAAAACTAAGATCACCTAGAATTCGAAAGACGTAATTCAAGAAGATAGTTTCTTACGGAAATACAGTGGGTTTTTTCTTTTCTTTGTTTTTAATAAAAACTGAAACGCACAATTTAAAGAGTGCGCGTCAGTAAACATTAAAAAAAAGTTTATTAAGGTTTTTCCATGTATATCCAAAGTATTCAACTATCTTCATAGGCAAAGTCTGCAACAACAAAAGATTCATTAGCACATAATTATGCTGTTCCTTAACAGTAAGAAAGAGAGAGTTACAATATGTATCTTCTTTTGTTTCTCTAAAATCGAACTAAATCAAAAGTCTTACTCGTTCGTTCGTTAAAAAAAAAAAAAAAACTTCTATTATCCGTTTCATTACAATGCAACGCTTTTCTAAAATTTCAGCGGCGCAAAAAATCGCATGACAGATCACACAAGTTTGTTACACTATCGATTGAAATTATTGAAATATATACGTAAAAATTCTCGAGAATGGTGATAATAATTACAATGAAAGTTTTGCAATACTGGGGATGATAAATATATATATACTGCTTTTTTTGTTTTAGAGAGAGTAAAGCTTGCATTATGCACAAAGCGACTCGGTATCGCAGAAAACTGTGTGTGTGTGTGTGTGTATGTGTTTACGTAGTTTGATCAAAGAACCCGAATTGCGCATGTCTTTTCATATTTAGCAAGAAAAAAAAAATAGTGTGACAAGATATTGTAACATCAAATTTATCATTCAAGTGTGAGTTTATTACTGTTTTGCTTTGTACAAAAATAAACTCAACTAAATATGTTATAATATCTTATTATTTTCTCTCTCTTCTTGCTAAATATGAAAAAACATGCGCAATTGGATATTATTTTATCAAATTACACACGTGTGTGTGTGTGTGTGTGTGTGTATATATATATATATATATATATATATAATTATATATATATATTATACACGCGTGCCTACACACATGAACACAGATAGGTGGACATAAGGACAACTTTCCGAAGAAAAACGCTCAATGATGAAATTTGCTATGCACGAAAGAGATAACACGTATATTAACAATTAATTAAAAAAAATCATTTTACGCTCTAAAAATAATATTTAGAACGATCCGGGAAGACAACCGTTTACACCATTTAAGATCCTTACGTATATCACACACGCATCGACAATTATAACGCAAGTCAGAATATATCGATACATATAGTAATAATGCTTATAAAACTTAACAGAACAAGCGAATCGATAAAGACATCACCGTGCAGAGTTCGGTTGTGTTAAGAGTGAGTGCCTCGTAAAATCTTCCTTGGCACGACCACCGACGACGCTGCAGGCAGTGATAATGAGCTATCTAATTTGTATATCAATTATTAGACTACGTATTTTGTGTGTGTGTGTGTGTGTGTGTGTATCGCATAATTTGTATATGTATATACACAATCGGTACGCGTCAGGCCACGAGCCGTTGTGAAGACAAAACAGAACTCGATCGAAATGTCGGATACCGAGAAACGATATTCAATGCAAGGACAGAAATAAATATATAATTTGTAAGAGTTTCTTGTGTTTATCTCATATTACTAAATATAGTGAATCTTAAACTCAAAGAATAAAACGTTCTAATTTTAGAAAATTATATTTGAAGTCAGATAGATCTCTTACAAATAAAACTTCCGATTCTTGCATTGAATTCTTTTCGTTTTACGAATGACATTTTATACTTTTGCGCGTGGCCTGTTCCTTAAATACATAATGCATCTGAAATTTTAGCAAATTTCAAGACGCGAGTCTTGCTATTTTGTGCTATTTCGATCGTTAACTTATCTCTCCTTCGAGAACTAGTAAGAACAATTCTTGTTTTTTTGTGACAATATAATTCAGTTTTCACGAAGTAAAACGCAAGATCGTGCGTGTGAAATAACGGCGCGTTAGGAATAATTTATTTGCGAAATATATATTACTTCCGAAATTCTATATATAATATAGAATGGAGCGCAGAATGAAAAAAATATTGAATTTGTTTACGAATTTCACTATGCTACGAGAATAAATTCATAAGATTTTATTACGTGTTCATTTCTTTTTTTATATAATGACGTCGGCAACAGTTAAAATCTCGTATTTCTTTGTTTTTTTTTGTTTTTTTGTTTTTTTTAATCTCTTGATAGTTGTATCTCTATCTGCAAAATTGTTCCTAAGTAATGATGAAAGACAATTGTCAATCAAATCCCGTCGCGTCGACGCCGAAGGCACAAAGTAAAAGAAATACACAGTCTGTCGTGCTCATTTCTCTTGTTTTCCTCAATGTTTATACGTCAGATTGCTCCTATATTCGTGCTCTATTCGGTTTTGTTCTTTTCTTTGGCACTATTTGGCCGTAATTTATGTTTGAGAATTATCGCGTCATCACGCTTAAATGAATTATCGAGGTACTATCGGACACACAACATTCGTGTTGCAAAGAAATTCGCTGAGATCGGCACGTTTGCTTTTTTTCTCTATCTATTACACACAACACATTTTTGTAATAAGTAATATTTACGTACGAACAAAACAAATGCTTTCAAAAAAATTTTCCAATATCTCGAAATACTTCAATATAATTCATTTTAATGGGAATTTTATAATAAAAATTACTTTTTTTAAATTATCCTTATTCCGTATCTATCTCAACTAAATATATATATATAATAAGAGAGAAAAAAGACAAAAAAGGATTTATCTCTCTACATATATATAATATATAATATATAATATATATATATTTTTTATTATACAGTAAACAGAAACGACAATGGCACAAAATGTTACTAAACTCGTTATGTTAGCGTTTGATTTAGCGTTCCTTCGTTATTATTATTGGCAACGTGATGAATAATTTCAAGTGTTAACGTTAGTCTCGAGCACAAATCAATTTGTTATAATCGCCACTACTTTTATTTATATGTATGCTTGCTCCTTAAACATGCGTTAATTTATCAGTCATACAAAGCGCTCTCTCTCGCATTTGTACATCCAAAATATCGCTTTTTATCTCACATATTTCTTTCCGTAATGTAAGTATAGTTAGTTGTGTATCATTTGTTAAAAAAACGATCCGACTATTCCATTTCTTGTTTGTTTTTATTTTTTTATTTTTGTTTTACGTTATTGTGCGTCCTTGGAAATCTGACTAGCACATAGATTTCAAAACAAATAAATTATACTTGTTTACGTTTCCACTTTGCTCTATCACATGCCGTTTGTTGTAAAATGCAATCACGACGCTTCGCGACAGACACGCGATATTTACGCTCGGCACTGGTAAATTGATAACAAGCACGTACACAATATTATTGTAATATATAACATCAGATAGCCCGTGTGATTAATATTCAGCTGCTGCGCGTTACGAGAAAAGATTGGGACTCGTGGAGACAGTGATGTTGTATTGTATTCTCTCAAAAGTCGTTAAACTTTTACAAAATGTTCTCGTGATGATGGATATAGATTAAAAAACATCATATATATATATATATTTTATACATAAAAGCAAAAATTTGCTTAACTCTGTTTGCAAAATAAACGTTGTTTGTTTTTTATTCATATATTAACAAAAATACTGGACTTTCTGAATATCTCTCCATCGTAAAATATAAACGTAAATATTGTCCTGTATATGTATACAGGGTGTCCCAGTATGACTTTAATATCTCTCGTAAGCAGGTAGAAGAAGTAAAACTGAGTCGAAAAGTCCTGAACCATTTTTTTCTATTACATATAATAAAGGAGTAATTATTGAATAAATCAG
>QVNW01001146.1:0-48121 GCA_014825475.1 Pseudomyrmex flavicornis
ACAACGACTCCGGGACGAGTTTCTTTGCGGCGGCTGCAGTGCTCCGATCTGCGTGTGGATGTGTTTGTGAGAACAGGGTCGAGCGAAGTGAAGCTCGTTCGAAGCGGCGAGTGCAGCAAAACGCGTACAGACGTTTTGGATTACAAAAGAGGAGAGCTGTGCGTATTAAGGTGGCTACATTAAACCGGGAAACAAACACCACCACAGGTTGGACAGTCCGAGGGAGGGAGCGGACGTGTCCCGACGGTCGTCGCTCGCGTGTTTTCGTCTATGTCTCTCGTCACACGCGCACACAACGGTAAGCGTGACTTTGTTCCTTTCTTCCCTTTTATTTTAACCGCTGAAAAACTACGTGTATAAAACAGACTGAATTTCTCGACCGCGTAAGCGTAGCAGTTTTCATTAGTACGTTTGACCGGCCGCCATCTTTGTTTACACCCTTGACATCTCTTTAAAAAAAAGATGACAATGATTTTAATTATACTATATATTTAAATTTTCTTTCATATGTTTGCTTATTTCGAATTTAATTACTTCACCGTACAAGTTATTCAAGTTTGTATGCGTAGTTTTTCAACAAGCCATGTATATGTTTGCATTTATGCGTGTGTAAGTGGAGAAGTTTCGATATATTGCTCTTCGCATACGCATTTTCTGCCTAATAAACAAACAACGGAAATTAATATGTATGTATTTATATAGTTTATATCCGCAAGTATGATAAACATAATTATTGTATACGGAAATGTCTTTCTATACACACATACACATGAGTAATTTTTTCCGCAAATTCACGTAATCCACGCAGCTATATGATTATCGCAAATATGATTTAATCGCATTTCGGTTTGCCGAATGAATCGGGCGGAAAGCGAGCGAGCCAACGGACGTTGGTGATAGACGAAAACCCGTTTGCATGTATTGGTTAAAAACTACAACGTTAACCATTGCGGGCTCGGATTCCTGTCGAATAACAGTTTAACGCGCGGGCGCTATCGCGAAAAGGTTATTTCAACAAACTCGATTCTCTCTCTTCCTCTCTCGCTTCCTCCCCCTTCTTCCCTCTCTTCCAAGTATCGCGTGAGAGTGTTGGTCTACCGTGACCATCTTACACACACGTAATGCGTGTACGTGTGCGCGGACGACCACTGGTCGCATGTGTCTCTCGCGGGTAAACGCGGAACACGATAGTCACGCCTGTGGCAGACACGCACACGCACTCGCGCGCACATATAATATACTTTACATATACCCACACACACACACATACACATACGTGCATGATCGCAGAACATACATTCTGTATATTTAAACGAGAGGGTCGAGACACATACCGCAAGAGTTTCTGCTTTCTTCGCGTGTTTGAAAAAGTATAAAAGCGGAGACGTTAAAAAAAAAAAAAAAAAAAAAAAAAAAAAAGTGGGAATATAGGGTGATCGATACGACGTATATCGATATACACGCTTCGCTTACATATTACAGAGAGCTCTTGAGGAGGAAATATACGGTTTTATTCTCGATATCCATCACCGCGAGAGACGTGCGAAATAAATTTCCGTAGTTTGCGCGCGCGTTGTATTTGATTCTTCAAGCTTGTTGCGAAGTCCGAAATATCCCCGGCGACTAGGCACTTCACCTTTGATATCGACGCCCGACGATAACGCGAAATATCACGAATGGAAAACACGCGTCGCGAACAAACGAATAGAAATCTCTCTAATAAAAAGCGATTTATTCAATAGCGAAATAACGGCGAATAATCGCCGCCGGTTCGACGTTAACAGTCCTTCATCAGAAACGTTCGTCCGTCGCACTTGCATTCGAGCACGCATGCACACATACGTACACATACTGACACACGCACTCGCGCATACATAGGATAAACACACACGCACGAGACGCACGAGTCTCGCTCGGGGCGACGACGAGAATTCATTCAAGACGGAGCTTTTGCTTTTCGCTTGCTCGCTCGCTCGCACGCGCTCACACTCGCGAAATACGCCGCGTAGATTACTCACGCGTGTCGCCGTCTCGGCTGCGTGGGAGCGACGCTTCACGCGTGCACACACGCGTACCTCCGACGTACTCGGACGTTGAGAATGGAGAAGATGCTTCGTTGAATAAACTTTCATGGCACATGAACATAAACTTGAAGCAGACGCAAACTCATTCGTTCTCTATTTTTTTGTGCTGAGTGAAAGAGTTGTATTTTACGTAGAGAGAAAACAATTTTACAATTTTTAAAATTTCTATTTATTTCTGAAGTTAGAGAGGATTCAAAACGTTTACATTATTAACGAACGGTAAAATTATTTATATTCTGATTATAAAACTCGGACAGAGAGAATGCAAATTCTTCGCGTAATATTGAGTGTTTTATGGCCGATTATCGCGTAATTAACTTTCGCGCGCAAATTTTCCGAGTAGAAAAACAAACAAACGACCGTTTCAGGCATTAAATTAACAATCTGTCTATCAGCTTCAATCAGACTTGTCAAAAATCGCACAACAACTTATATTGATTGGGTATTGTCAAGTGTACCGGCTAATCATCGTTATATTCGCACCGTTTCGAGAACACACATGTGTGCAGATATCGAATCTCCATGACGCCGTAACACACAAGCACGCAGTATCGTAGCAACGCCGTCGGATATGTATATGTATCGGCGGAACGCTTTTTCCTTTTAGCGCACAGAGACGGCATTCACGCGCGCGCGCGCGCGCTGCGCGATGCGCCAATCTGATACGCGTGCAACGAGATACGCGGGATATTGTGCGCGTAATGTTCCGCCTCGGCTTCTCTCTTTTTACGAGCCGACTCGGCCCGGCCCGGCGAGGCTCGAGCTCAACCGGGTTATAAACGCGAAGTCCGACGCGGCGCAGAACCGCCGAGGAGTGTAAAACATTCCCGACGCGACTAATAGCGGTATTAACCCCGGAACGGTAACGTTACCGCGTGCTCTTTACGCATTTTAAATACCGTTCGTTACTTTTTCATTGCGCGTAATCCGTGTGTTTGCGCGTATATAGAAACGGGTTTGCGGAATCCGGTAATGTGGGAAAGCTGCAATATGCTCCGCGTGAATCATCTCTCCCGCATACGCGCGTACCCCATTTGCGATGATCCTCGCATTATTACGGTATTCGCTCTGATAATATTCTCTAAACTTTCAGAATAATGTATCTCTCTGAGAGTGCAGAGTCACTGAATGCCTATATATATTATATAATACATGTTGAAAATCGGAATGAGTATAACATACCTTTTCTGACTATAACAAAGATACTTTTTTTAGATAGTCGTGAACAAGTCAATCGCTTTAAGAAAGTTAGCATATCTTCCGAATTGTGAAAAAAATATTTGTTCCCATCTATATTTATCTCTCTAAGTATATGCGCGTGTGTGTGCGTGTGTCTCTCTCTGTGTGCGTTCGCGTTTGTGAGCGAGAAATTCCTATCTACCATCGGAGGTATTACGGGATATCCTGCCGGCGGGAGAGAACTACGACGACCACCACACGCACGAGGGTTACAATTTAAAACCGCGAGTGCCGCCGATATCGATTAATGTACTCGCTAATGCCGCTACACGTAGTGGCCATTAATGTGCGACGACCGGCCGTTCGATGCGACGTTATTACGCGTTTTATATGAACGCGTATTTTATAGACTATCCGCGTAATTGCGGACATGAGGATCCGGGAAAAAAATGTTTTACGGCACATTTTGAATTCGCGTCATCGCTTAAAAATAACTCTATAGTAGATAACATATAGGATATGTAGATCGCTCCGCGTGTGTGTATGTACATATATAATACATATTCCGCGCTTTATTATGGTTGGCCGTCTCTTTGTGCTACTATTTCCGTTGCGCGATGGAATACGGTGGGATTGACTTGAGTAAACTAACATATGACAGGGAAAATTACACGAGTTCCAATTTATTTTTCACGAAGTTCTTCTATATAAGTGATAGCGGGATTCGCATTAATAAGGAAATGCGCTTGCCGCGTTACGTGAAAATAGAAAGAAGAATATATGTATATAAACTTTTTTTCTTCAAAAACACACATTGCGCGTATAGCTACCGCCGAGAAATACTGTTTCTCTAATATAAAATCTATCTATTTGTGATCTGTCTATTTTAACAATAGTCATCTGATTGAATAATAATTGCAAATTAGCTGATAAAAGTCCCCTTCTGAACAGAATTAAAATATTGAATAAGGTCGATATGTCTTTCAAAATTAGTGTCACAAAAGAAAATAGAGAAAGAGAAACGAAAAGTAGAAACTCTAGTTAATTTCAAAGTATTGATATTAACTGCTGATCGTTTTACGTAATCAGCTACGTGCACGCTTGCCGTAAAGTCGAGAACAATAAGCTTCGCCTTGCCACGTTAATCTTCCAGATTATCGGACATGTTCACGGTAATTAAGTATGTATTACGGTTGCACGTATGCACGCACACACGTGCGCAATATATTAATTCAACACACACATGTCCGCAAGAACGTACATTCGCTAATGCTTGGCATAATGAAACGCATCGTTGCGCCGCGTTCCTTCGCGTTATGTCTCGTTGATTTACGACCTGTCCATTGAGAATCTGAGAATCTCCAGACACGAAGCGCGATTTCGTGTGTTTAGTCACCTCGCGTGGAACTGCGCGGTATGCACACAGCCCACGTAAACAGCGCACGTAGGAGCATTACGCTAATACAGCCATGGCCATAAATTCGCGTAGCTGCTTCACTGAGAAAATTCTTCCCGTAGTAGTTCAACACTTAGCCGACCGGTCGTCTAAAAATGGACGGTTTGCTTAATAGTCGCTTATCAATCGGGAATCTATTATTCGGCTTAGCTTCCACCGAGCTTCGGTAGTCGCGATGTATCTGCGCTCAATTGTGTATGCATATATAAAAAATGTACACACACATGTAGAAGAGGTTATACAAAAACTGGTAAAATTCACAATTATCTCTTATTAATGTTGTCAACTAATTAGAACAGTAACACGACTCTTAAAATTACAACAAGCGAAATTTGCAATCCAAAGTATTTCTGTTTGTAATTATTATACACGACGCGTTATGATATATGCCATTATCATAAAATAATCTATTCGATATCGTGATTGCGGCTAATTTTCATGTAAACTGCATGCTGCCCGAATTAATATTTGAGTTGTGCGCTTCTGATTCAGCGCAACAATGCAGCCGCGCCTGCTCGATCACGTTCATCAAAATCGTCGGGAATGCATCATCAGAATGCTTATAATTACGCTAGAATTAATGGAAGCTGATATGCAAAGCGCAGTTTATTATAGATATTACCCATGACACAACGCTGCGCTACGTGACATGCCGCGATATCATATGATGCGGCTAATTGTTTAGATTAATTAGAATTACATTACGCTGATGCTTAGTTCGGTTCGCACGACAGAGTTACGAGTGCGCGCATTTGTCTATGTATGCGTGCATATACTATATCGTTTTATTACGCAGTGTTCAAATGTTAAATGCATCTTCTCGATTGTATTATGATGCAACGGAGGATTAAACGTTGTTACCGCATTTTGGGTTATTACCGAGATGAACTCAGCAAATTGAACATTAAATATTTAATTACCTTAAAGTCGTCTAATACGTTATATTTATAATTAAAATAATTTATGATTCTCTCATTCGCGATTTTGCAGTGAAAAATTAAATACGTAAAAAGCAGGGGCCAATAAAAGCCAAACGTTATTTTTTACACGCAGTCTGAAACAAAAAAGAATTCTGCGTATTTTCGCAACCAGGTGGCCGAAAATAAGTTAATAGACCTCTTCGATGTATCGTAAATATAATCAAAGTAAACTAACAAGATAAAAGTTTCGCTCGAGGTTTAATGACTTCGGTGTGAGGAATTTATTTTTCTCATAGTTGATTAATAGTCGTAAACTCAGTTTCACAAATCTTGCGCATAGTTCGACCGGCAACGGCGTAAAACCGCATATTCATCCTCCGTACTTTCTCCGTAAGTCTAAATCCGCGGAATTGCCTGGGTCGCTGCTTGCTCGTGAAATGCGCATCGCGATTACGTAAGTTTTCTCTCGACAGCACGGCGTTTCGCTCCCGTGAACACGATGCTCCTTCTAGTAAGTAATTATCGGCCCCCGCGCTCTCCACGCGAAGGCCGATTTAATAAAAGTTTCCTCTCGTTCATCTTTCTTCTTTTCTCATATTATTGACGATAGCTGCCGAAGCACGGGAAGTCTTTTAAGTGGTCCGTCGAGCCTTTAGCTTAAGTCGAAAATTTACACGGTTCATCTTCACGAACGACCACCCGTGCGAAGGAAGAATATGAACGTGTAAATATTTTAAAAGGCAAGGATAAAGATGAAAAGGATATAAGCATAAGAAAAATATGAAAAGAATATAATTAGGAAAAAAAATAAATTTTTTCTTATCATAACAACTCCGATTGAGCATTTTGAAGTGACTACAATATGCAGAATATTGATTTGGAATTGACTTTTCATTAAGATAAGCGTTCATATTATTTTCATTTACTATAACCGATTGTAAAATACGATCGTTAAAAGAGCGCGCAGCGCGAATTTCAATTGAACGAAAGCTCGTTAATCCGATGCATTCACTTTGACCGATTCGGGCGGGATGATCATCAAGGTCGGACCGTGTAAATTCGCTTTTAGCTTGGTTTTATTTTTTCATTAAACTAAGTGACTCTCTCTTTCCCTTTCGTGGCTCTTCTTTCTCTCTGGTGCGCGATGTACCCGCGGCAATCCCTTTAAGTGCTCGATTCGATCCATCGCGATGGCTCTTACGTCGGCCTCGGCGGCATCAAGAATGGCGCGTGATGAAAAAGCGATTGAGCCGGTGCCTAATAAATCGAGAGAGCCTCCTTCGCACCGATAATTCCCTTCGTTCTGATTTTACTTCGTTTTTTTACTTCTTTTTTTTTTCAAACCGGCCATGATTGCATTCGCCTCTCTTTTTGCGCTTCTGTTTCTCTCTCTCTCTCTCTCTCTCTCTCTCATCGCTCTTTCTCATGACTTATGTAAATTTATTCAAAAGATACAGTATTGGTAATATATTCGCGATGTAACGGCATTACAAGCATACATTATACGTGTGACGATGTTTATTTCAGCGATTTTTAACGCAGACACTCGAAATGAAAATGGCATGTATTAGCGACGAAGTGCGATGTAGTATTTATTTTTTATTAACACATCGTATTCTTAACACATTAATTTATGTTTCTTTGCGTAATTAAAATTTTTTTAAATAATTTATTCTAGTTGTACTGGAACCTAAAATTATTATAAATTTTGAGTGAAACACACAGTAGAGTGATTTCCGTCCTTATTTTCTGCGAAACCTAAAGCAGCACTTTGCCCTCGTCGTCTCGCAATTGCTCGCGATAGTACGCCACAGGCATGCTCGGAAGGCCAGAGAGATAGGCGTGAGTTATGCGTGCACGCATACCTTGCCGCATATATCACGTGGACGGTATTATATCGGAATTAAGCCAGACACGCTATTTTTCCATAAAAAGAATTCATACATATAAAAATCTGCCTTTTTTTTGTATACCGATATCAAATACAGTTTGTATATTTATTTAAAGTTTTATTTTCTCTTTTGTTACGTGTAAAACTTTTATTTATGATATGTTATTTTTGCAATAAAAGCAATCGTATTACAGAATTTCAGAGAAAAATATATTAGGGAACAAAATTCGCGGGACATTTGCTATATATAAATCTTTACATTTGTAAATGAAGAGTGGGAGAGAGCGTTTTAAACTGTTATTATTAATATTTATACGGCTTTATGGCTCTCCACAAATTGCGCGTGTTTATAATATTTCGTATTTCTAACCGCACGTTGCATATTTACAGTAGCATATCGCTGACCATGTGCCGATTTTGATAATTGAAGTCCATTGCCGAATTTCGGTGAATAAAATATGACCGTCATTTATTTAACCAAAAAGTATTGTGTATGAGCGCGTATAAATAACATGACAAAAATCAGCGAGATAAAAAGCGTTCATCGATGCGACGTTAAAAAAATAGCACATTCGACATGTAACATGGAAAGATAAATTTACTCTCTGATTTCGCGCATATGTCGCGTACAAGATTTATGTCGCATCGAATTGGAATTTCCATATTATTTGTAATCATATTATTTAACTTTTATAGAGATATCGCATACACAGCACTTACACAATTTCACGTTTCGAATCGAGTTCGAAGGCGCAATAAACAAATCGCATTTCGTGTAATAAAGAGAAACACTAATAGAAAACAAATCGTCAGAGAACGCAAAAAAATCCGACAAGCAATTAAACGTTAAAAGATCGTCGATAAACAATCTCCGGATTATCGACGTCGGTCGCGATAGAAAAATACGGTCTCTTAAAGAACCGGTAAGATTTTCTTTTTTGATATGTATTGTGTGTTCACACAATTAGTTACGCGCGTGTTAACGCAGGTGTAAAAAGCGATGCGATTTTGATTAATTGAGTTGATTAATGCTAAACACGGGAGACAAGAGAAACAGTCCGGAAGTGACAAGTACGTATGTACGGCTTTGCCGCGATACAATCGGCCATTGTCGGCGGCGCAAACGATGCCAAGTGAACCGAAACGGTTCTCGCGCGCGCTGTGAGTAATTAGCATTTCTCGTCGTTGTCGTTGTCGTTACTCGTCATCGTCGACCGTTGTCGTCGTTACAATCGTAATCGTCGTCCCCATCGTCAACGGAAGGTGTTGTTAACGAGGCGTTAAAGCGCTCAAAGTGTTTCGGCGTCGACATTTCGCGAAATGATATTATTCCAGCTTCGACATTACTCGCGTCGTCAGCTTTTCATACACATCCGGTGCTTTAATGTGTATAAAATTATTGACGCTATTGTATTTTAAAAGATCTGGTTCTGTTATGTTTTCCACCTATTTTGATTATCGATTACATGCAAATTTTGAAACATAAAAAATACGTGAAACGTATATGTTATTATTTATAATTTACATGAAAAAGCGATTAGTAGTCTCTCTTGATGATATTAATTGAGTCATTAGCGGTCGCGAGTAGTTTTTGTATTAATTAAGGAACTTTGTGTCCAATTATGCAACTTGTTTTTTTGTTATCTTCTTGTCCTTTTTCTCGAATTTTTTTTTCGCGCTGAGACATATTAAGTATACAGAAACTCTGACTTGCGAGAGAACGGTATATTATTTAACTGTAGCGCACACGTAAGAGGATACATGCTAAATAAGTTTGCAAGCAGATATTAAATGTAACGAGGTATGTGCGCTCGCGAAAGAACCACTTCATGGTCTATTTCGCGCTCGACTAGTGTGTTACTAGTTATGGTTGCATTTTTCGTCGCTTTATGCCGCGGAGAGATTGAAATTTATTCGACACGGACGAGGAAACGTAGAGCTTCACGATCGATATTGCTTGCGGTATTTTGAATACCGACACGCTGTTATGATAGGAATTGTGTTTGGCTGCAAAGTGTGCGCTAGACTATAAAATCGCGTCTACGTGACCTGTCTACGGTATCGTCTACGCGATGTTTACCATGTGGAGGACACGAGAAAGATAGTTTATCGTAGCTACTTTATCGCCACGCGCATATGTACACATACAAGTTACGTTTTAAATCTATTTAATCTGCACTCAAATGACTCTTTTGAACAAAGACGGAGCAAACAAGCACATCGTGCCATTAACATCATAACTTGCACAAGATATCAAGATAACGTCGCGATTTTATCAAGGTAATTCAATAAGCGATTTATTGTGTAATGTTAAACTTTGATACTGAAATAGTCGATTTAATTCATTACCGTCAAATTGTTTTTACCAGCTTGTTGCAAAATTTATTACTGATATTGAGTTAGTTAAAAATTAACAAGTTGCGAAACATGAGAATTTGAGATGAGAATTTATTTATACATATATATATATATATATATATATACATTGTTTTTAAAGAAATATCTCGCGCTGAACGAAGATATCATCGCCGCTGTGTTTTCCATATTTCGCGAACATTTCGTATATAGTCGATCTTTACGCCGACGCTGACACGTTTAGCGGTAATGAAGCGATTGTGTGCGAGTGTGTGTGTGCATTGTGCTCGCGATCGTGATGAAATCGCGTTCTTTTCCTGCCTTTTTTTCGCGTAATTGAGTATCATTCGTTACGGGCAACAAAAGCCCTCTTCCATTGTCGAACAATGCGCCCAACGTTTTGGAATACGTAAGCGGTTACGACAGCTCTAAGAGACGGGGATGCGTGAGTTATTGCGTTCTGCCTCTTGGATCTCGCGTGCTGTGTGACCGAAGGAACTTTCCAACGAAACAATGATAGACCTTTTAACCGGAGTTTAAGCGTATCCAGTTAACCATCGGAAGCCTATTAAAATATTGGCGTAGCCTAGGGTGGCTTTTATTTACTTTTGGTGAAAATGTTTTTTTTTTTTTTTTGAATTTTTTCTTGACATGTTTAAGAATGGTTCCAATTGCTAAAAAAATAATCCGTGAAAAAGGTTAGCTCAATTGGATAAAGAGAAAAGAGTCTTTGGGTCCTAAAACATTAAAAAAATTATTTAAATGCATAATGCAAGGTAATACAGTAAGAAAAGACCCAGGGGTTTCTTTTCTCCTTATCTGATAGGGCTTAACTTTTTCGCAAATTATTGTTTTAGCAATTAGAACTATTCTGTAGGATGCCACTAAAAAATGCAAAAGTAGAAAATAAAAGCCAGCATAGTATATAGGCATAATATTATAATGAAACCATTTCACTAATGACTTGATAAATAATTTTTATTAATTCTTATCGCGAAGATCTCTCATAATTGTCGATCTTTATATTATGAGGCAAGAAGTCAATAGATAATTTTCAAGGCAGCTTCTCGCTCTGTTTCCGTGCAGCCGTGCCACCACGTTGTGTTTATCGCACGCAACAGACCTCGCTCGCGGCGCTAATTGTCGGCAAATTATGCGACGGTAATAATCATGAACTGGCCCGATAACAGTACCGAAGTTTGATAATTATGAGTGTGCTTCGTGCGTCCCGACGATCCGCTCGCTCCGATCAATTATCCCGAATTCAATTATGTCGAAAAAGCACAAGCCAAGCCGGCTGTCCGTTCCCGCCGTCCGTTCGTGCAATATAATTACGCGGTTACATCCGCGCGCGCACTTTTTGCGCGATATCTCGCGTCGGCTGCGCCGTACAAAGTGTGCTTTGCAACCGTGCAATTACGAGCGCTTCTCAAATTTGAGAAGATCACATCATAGAATACCTCAGCAAGAAGTCAACATTATTTTTTTTTTATATCTCTTTAATACACATATGCTTATAAAACACGCGAGCTTTTAATGTAATGCCCCGCGTTGCTATTTTTTTACAAGTTTATTAATAATTGATGCAAACTATTTTATTTCAAATGCGTTTAGTTTTTTTTCTATCTATCGTCGATATATATATATTCCTGTGTATTTTGATGTAGATGCTAATATTGATTGATCTCTGAACACAACAATCATGCAAACATTGTCAAACGAGTATTCGCTACCGCGTATAATGCCAATAATCACAACGTGACATGTATGATAACGCGTCTAATTGGACGAAGCTTATACTGACATTGTTGCGAAACGGCGACATTAGACACTAGATTCTTGTAATCCGTATTGCGATATGATTGACAATGCAAATAGCAAATATCTTACGCAAATATCTAAGTCGCACGTTCGGACACTTTATACGTTCGCACACACACATACTGTGCATTGCATTATCTTAAATACATATGCAAATATGTGTCTACAATAAACTTAGAAGCTAATTAGCACAAGTCAATTTAATTTAATTTTTATGTTAGATATTGTATGAATATGTACATGGTGTGTACACACACACACACACACACACACACTCTCTCTCTCTCTTTTTTTTAAATATATTATTCTGATTTTATACAACATGCAAAACATTAATATTTAGATAATATAAAGTTCTATCATTTCAAAAGAGTGACAACAACTGTTTTCCAAGAAAGAATTAAACTAAAAAAATCAAGTAGTTTGTAAAATAAATTACGTACGCTATAAATATAAGAGAAGAAAATCGCAGTTGGATTTTTCATGCGGGTCGTATCACGAACATAAGGGTCATGATGCATTAGGAAAGGGGGGGGGCGTAAATACTGGCCGTTATTGGCCACTGTATCGAGAGCACGAAGAGCGCTCACGAAACCGACATTATAGCTGCACTGCTATTTGCCCGACGCGACGCAGCACTTTTTTTCTTTGTCGTTTCTATTTCTTACAAAGACATCTTGTCGGCAACCGCATTACACGCTTTTTTCTTAGATATTTCTTCATGCTAAAAATTTTATGCTACACACGCCTATTAATGTTTATATATCGACGTCGGTTTATTAATTGTTTTTTTAAACGCGTGCGACGATTTTTTCTTGTTTCCAACGATTACGCGACTGTTTGCATTAAAACGATAATACAGTTTTATCTCAAGACGCGATCTTGATGAATATGTTTTTTATCGGCGTATCGCAACGTCAGCATCAGTTATCGATAAGTCTGATTAATTAACGTTTGCATCGTATTTTATCATCTTCCTGGATCGTAACAGTTGTAGTAACATAGTCTCATAAAAATTAAATATTAAACACGCTTGATCCAACGGTTCAAGGATGTGATCGTGAATTGTTTTTTTTTTAATGTTGATCACTAAACTTTATCATGTAACTCTGCATAAAAAAAAGTGTGTATTATGCGGTAGATCTGCTGAATGTTTCAAAAATCTCCATTTTGGAGACAAATATATGGATTGTAAAACTGAAGGACACGCACAAGAAAAGATTAAAGGTTAATAAAATCAGAATTGCTTTTTTTTTTCTGGAAAGATGTTTCTTTCGAAAACCTCACATAATTTATTGTAAGTGATTTATCGCGAGAATTCGAAAAAATAAACTTGCAAATTTTGCGCGCGTGATAAACGCAATTGTACGTCAAAGTGAATGTTCGTTTCGAAAAGTTTTCTCTCGTTACACGTTCGTCGATAGCGGGAAATAATTACTGGATGAGCGGCATTGTCTCAATTAACGCGTCCGATATATACATTATTGTAATCGGCAATTGATTAAATACGTCTTTAAATGGGCTCGGTCACGAAGCGGTCGAGCTCACTAACGAGGATATTGCTCTTCTTTTCGAATGTAATAAATTATTATTATCGTTTCTATTAACGGCTCACAATCGAGAGAGTCGCTATCGAGACGACAGTCTTGTTTTTAAACTTTAATATCTGTCACAAATTTCAGAAATACACATGTTCGTTTAAATTAAAAAGTATATGATCTCGTATAAGTGAGGTTTACATTTTTTTTTTTTTTTTATCGCGAAAGGAAGATTAATAATCTCTCGAAAATTGCGATACCGACATATCGTTCGCTTTACGTGCACACTTATGTACATGCATGTATGTATATGCATACATACATAACGTATCACAAATGTATCAGTCGACACCGTCGCGAAAAGAAAGCAGATGGAAAACCGGTTTGCGCGAGCGGATTAATAACATTCGATATTCGAGTCACCCGAATGAATACGACGTTTGGAATTAAACGCGAAAAATCCGTCGTCTCCGCCTTGTCGCTCTTGAAATGGAAATTGCGACCCAATATAATAGGGAGACGTCCGATCTTAGCGATCTTCTCTCCCTTCTGCGACTCGGGCAAATCCACAAGTGGGGTCAGGACCGTTATATATTTTGATCTCTGTCGAGATTACACCGAGTGTCGTCCTTCTTGAAAATCTCCCTTTCGTTCCTCTTCTCCCCGCCCTTACGTCGCTCCTTCGCTGTCGGATTCGGATATTTGCACAACTCCGGTAGTAAAGGTGAAATTCGCGATCCATCTCGCGATATCCATATTTTAGAGAGCTTTCAGAAATTATTGTTTATTTTATTCACATCTTTATACACCGCCGAAAAAAATATAAAAAGAGAGAGAGAGAGAAAGAGAGGAGAAAATACATTTTTCATGCAAAAAAGTGAGATGTTGTTTATAAAATAATTGAATTTATCTTCATTTTATTATTTTAAAAAAATTTTAATTACATTTCTTCTCTTTGCGTCTCTCTTAATTAAATTATGCTGATTTGAAATGTAGAGAAGATTACACAAGTTGAAATATGAAAACACTCCTTTCTCGTTCGCCTACTGTCTCGAGCGAGGAAGAGAGTACGTTTATGTTTTCGTCAAATTTTCATTTCTTAATTACCGTTTTACTTAATTAACAAAAAGAGATGAGACGGCTAATTGAGTGGTGTACACGGATCATTTTATTTTATTCTTCTTTCATTCATATACAATGCAATATAATTCTTTTATAACATGAGTTGTAAAGATCAAAGCTCCGTGATATGAAATCGGAATAAAGAATGAGGCCGTAGAGCAATTCTTTTGCGATCGAGACGTTGAATTGCAATAAAAAATTGTTGAACACTATTTTGCTAATATGATGAAAATAGTGCTCTTTGACGACCTGAATTAATCCTCTCTCCGATATAATTCTTGTGCGTTATATATTAGAAAATAACAAATTATGAGAATTCTAAATCTTTTCCGGTCCTCGTTAAAATCACGAGTCAAAGTAGCAGTCAAATATCGTCGGTGTCGGTGGTCACAGTTTGCGAGTCTCACAAAGCTCAGCGGGGCGAACGTTTTCTCTAATTCAATTTGAAAAGCTTCCTGGAACGCTTCCAAAAGACATCTCGTATTCATGCCGGCAGAATGGCACTCGTAACTCATAACGGTACAGTTGCGATTTCCGGACGAGCCCCGTCGAGTTGCAATGCTGGCGTCCTGTTCTCGATTCTCGACGAAGGTTTGGCTAGTGAAGCTAGATGCGATTCGATTTTTGATTTTTTTTACGAACGACACGAAGAATGTATATTATTCGACGCGCGGGCGGTATCGAGCATTAATATTAATCTCCGAGAGAGCGGCTGCTTCGTGTACGTGTGTTACAATACGCAGTCGAACGAGAATGGGAACGGTGCAATGAAGCAGTTTTGTATCCGTTCGGACGGTTATTATTTATTTTTACTGTTATTCTCTGGGAATGTGTCGACAGCACGAGAAAACACAAGGTACTATATGTAGTATACGTGTGCACTTTTAGTGGCGTTTTTTTAGAGATTGTTACGGAAATGTTTGTTGTACCTGGATATTTCTGATCACACTCCGCGGCATGAGACAGTTTATTCTGGCAATTGTTGTTTTTTTTTCCGGTACGCTCTGAAAATATTTGAGCTTGTTCAACGCGTGCGTTCCGGCGTTTCTATTCGAAAAAGCGTCGACTTTCTGAAAAGGTCAAAGGCTTTTTATACGGTAAATCCGATGCCACTCGTGAATTTTGTGATCGTCCATTGAAATCGCATTACTAATGAATACCTCTTTTTTCTTTTTGTTTTTTTTTTTTTATGCTGCTCTCTTCTCGCGCGTGTATAATTGTTGTTTTATACTTCATCGCGTGTCGACCTTCATCATTGCGATTGACGTGATCAGAGAGAACCGCGCTTTAAGAGCATTATTTAAATTGAATTTTTTTATCTATACATAGGTAAAAAAAATTTTAATTCGATACAATGACGTTCACAATATATGACAACTTCTTTATATAATTATGTATTATATATACAGTGTATTATATATACAGTGTATATTTCTTCCTTCCTTTTTTCTTTTAAAAGAATTCTTTTTAAAGAATTTTTTGCGATTTTAAAAGCATTCAGTTTTAAGCGATTGTACGTAAAAAAAAAAAAGAGGAAAAACAATATAAATCTAAAACTTTTCTATCAGATATAAAAGTACGTGGACATTCGAAGAAGAGGACGAGATTCAGAAATTCTGGTTTATATATCAAATAACGCATATTTCAACATTTTGACACAATATCCTCGAAAGAACTCGCCCCGGAGCGATTCATGCTCTCGTGTTTTCGTGGCCGGCTGTACCGCGGACGGGAAGGAGAACAGAAGGGATCCCGGCGTAAAACGAATTGTCCTGCACGGCGGGATATCAACGTGTCCTGGACGACCGATTCAGAGCGTTGAGTGCGCGTCGCGACGCACTCGCTCGTCGGGCGTCGGGATCTGTTTGTTGTACGGCGATCGCGGCGCATTTCCGTCGCGCGAATGACGCGCAACGAGCGCGCTATCGCGGGAAACCGTCGGCCAATATTTTCCCGGGGACCAGCCGGGAACGCCGGGTCTACGAGCGAACACAAAATGGCCGCCGGCGGGAGCGATCGACCGTGCGTGAGCGCGAGTGAGCGAAGAAACGTCGTTTCTCCCTTTCGCCGCCTATTCTCTCGCTTCCTCTCGAATCCTCACTTGGTCGCTCGCTCACTCATTCGCACTGACAGATGTACACTTGCGAGCGCGCACACACACACACACTCGCGAGCACTCACGAGCACGAAATTTTCGCTCTCTTTCTACACGTTATAACTCGGCTACTCGTGATCATCGATTCTGTAGCATCAATAATGGAATTGTATTTCATCGTTAATTAGCTCGATTGTGCCAGTTAGATTTATTGTATAACGTCAATTTTTATTATTACACACTCTGCCGCTTGGTGTTTTATGTGCGAGAGAAGAAAAGAGAAGTGGATAAATAAGATCTGTGCTTTTTCTTCTTCTATTTCGTTTTAAAAAAAAAAAAAAAAAAAAACATCCTACCTATCTTTTCCGCGCTCTTTTTATCTTCTCCGACCTTTTCTTTTCGCGACGTTTCCCCTTATCTTGTAGTGGTCTTGCGTCTTTTTCTCTTATGCTCACAGAACGATCTGTGTTTCCCTCCGACTCTTGCCAGTCCTCATCGAAGTCCCCCCAACGATATCGCACTTCGTTGCTCTTCGTACAACAATGTTGCTCTCCATTTCCCTTCCTACAGCACATTCTGTTTCCCGTTTTTCTCTTTACTGCAGTATCGTTTTGCGTTTTTTCTCGCGCTTACGTCGCTCTCCGTTCGTTTTTCCGTCTCTCTTTTCTCCTGTGTTGCTTTCCCGTTCTTCATCTTCGCGGGGCAAGAATATGCAATCGCGCGTCCTTATCCGATGTCTTTACCGATGTCTGCCGGCACCGTCCTTGCCGCACTAACGTTCCAGCTTCTTCTTCGAGCCCGACAAAAATGGAGGGATGAACTTCATCTTCTTTTCGCTCGTTCCGATATCGTGTTCTTTGTCGCTCTCTTCTATCATGCAATGCAGTTTGTACTCTTTTTCGGTTCTTCTTACTTGCTCCGACCGTCTCTCTCCATCAGATGAAACGTCAAGCGCTCATCTCTTGCCGCCTCCCTTCTCTCTCTCTCTCTCTCTCTCTCTTCCATTCTTTCTTTTTTTCTCCAACGTCAGGCACTTGACGCTATCGCAGTCGCTCCCGTTATAAACACGTAATACTATCGACTCTCTCACACTGCCACGATGAATATCAGTTCTGTCCTTTCGTCCTCGTGTTTCTCTCTTTCCTTCTAACCAGAAGCAGCGGTGTCGCGCTTGCTCCCATTACCAGGCGCATATGCTATCGATTCTCCTGCTCGCACCACTCCTGCTGTTGCTGCTGCTGCTGCTCCTCTCTCTCTCTCTTTCTCTCTCTCTCTCTCTCTCTTTCTACCGATGCGAAATACGGGAGATGGAAACGCGGAGATGGAAAAGCACAATTACAGACGCGACAGCGACGACTACTCGACCGCGAGCGGTAGTTTCGCTTCACGCACGCACGCACGCACGCATCATGCACATACCATATGTATGTACGCGTGTATATACACGCGCCAACGCAATTCGAATATAGGCGACACACGCGCGTCGTCGTTGCGGCTTGGGCTACGGCCCGCGACGACCGCGTGCACACTAATTGTGCGGCGAAAGCCGAGCCGGGTTACATTGTCTCTCTCGTATTATGCATACGCGATATTGCCGGGATTTGCACGAGCAGCCGGAGGGCGTGCGCGCATGTATATGCACTGTGTATGCGCCAATACACCGATTCGATATGTATCCCATGTGCGCTGCGTGTGCGGCTCATATCGATTGCATGTGCCGCAGAGAAAAGCGCAGTCAGCCCGGCTAGCTTGATGCACGATCGCGCTTGTTTGAAAGCTTATGTGGACAGGAAAGCGCAATTTGATTCTGCCGCGTCGCAGCTGTCTTTCCAATTTTATCAACAACAACAACAGCAACAACAACAGCAATTCTCTCTTTTTTTTTTCGATCCCGCGACTGCTATATTTCACTCACATTCAACCGTAAGAGTATAGGTTTTCGATAGATAACAATTGAATATACAAAATACACGCCGTATAGTTTTTTTTGTATAGTACTCTTTACCACGTCGTTGTGTTGTATTGTGCTCGCGAGTTTTTTTTTCTTTTCCGCGCTGTTCTTCGACGCAGATAAAATCGGCGCAACCGAGTCGGCCGCATTATTATACACTATTATTATATACGGTTCGCAAAGCTGATCAACGACTCGTCGTACGCTTATTCGGATGTGTCTTAATTTCACTTCGCGCACGCACAACGCCGTAAAGTATCCCGCGTGACGAGGAGAAGCAGCGAGATTATCAACCGGCCGCGAGACCAGGTATGTAAAGCGCCTGTATCGGATAACACGCGCACATATATTACGCGTACAAAGTGTATTCGCCGCTGTCGCTCGAAACGGCAAAGTTCGCGGTCACGCCTACGCGCTCTCCTTCGGAGACGCGGAAACAAACGTTTTCTCGCCGCGATTCCTCGATAATTGATTCCGCAAATCTCGCGCGAAATCCACATCTCATTTCCGCTCTATCGATTAAGTTGCACGAGATATCGGAGAAACGCCTCGTTCCACCGTTTCTGTTTCTGTTTATTGCCGGATTATTGAATCGGTGGGATATTGTCATGCATAAACTGTCTTTTGATCGTAAAGAATCGTGTGTTTCAATGCGTGTTGGAAGTCTAACAAGAGAAAATTACGCACGAATTTGGCACGATTGCGCGATCGTCATTGTAACTGTAATAAATATAAATTTATATATGTCTGAAATAATTGATTATACGTATAGTCACAAATGTGTGTGTGTGCGAAAGAGAAATATAAAGCGGGATGTATGAAATAATATATGTAAAATATAATATGAAAAATATGATGTGTAATATTGTCGTGAAACGAAAATCGAATTTATAAATGTGGGACACGACCGTAGGGGGCCTTTTAGTAGTAAACTAAATGTACGATTTTGCTGGCTGTAACCTATTATCGTGCATTCAACGTCCATTCTTCCGTTCGCGCGTATCCATGCGTGACAAAGAGATTAATTGATTTTCGTTTTATAAACGGGGTAAAAGCCCGTTACAGTTGACCTGAGCGAAATTGCTGGGAAGATCTAGATGTCGGATAATAGGTTTTATTATATGTTTTCAAAAACTGCGATTTAATAACATTAAGTCTCTATATTTGAAACACATTTTTCGGTCATCGTATCGAGATTTATTCGAGTTCTATTTCCACGTTGAAGTCAATTAAAAAACTCAAAAGTGGTCATATTGTGTGTGTATGTGTGTGTTGCGTTGTATAAAAACCAATACTAAAGATGAGACACCGACTGTTAAAAGATTACGATGGACTTTTGTGACCGATAGAGATATTTTAGTCGCAGTAATCTAATATCGCGTTTTATGACGCTTATCGGCGCGTTACAAAGGGTTTAATTGATTCCCTCTGTAAAAACCTGAAAGCCCGACGCGCAATTGACGCAGTCAAAAATAATTGGTCAAAACGTTGGATCAAGCCTCTTGACTATATTTACAGATCGGGGAATCGTTACTATTTTCCAGAGCGCTTGGATGGAGCAGCGTTTGCAGCCCTTTGTATGTAGAAAAAGATTTGGAGGGAAAAAATCTACAATCAACGGTTTTATCGTTTTATCGTTGATACATTGAACTTTTCACACATTAACTTCAATAAAAAAAAAATCTATTATCTTTATTGTACGATAGAACAATCATATATTGTATTATGAAACTATATAAGTGAGATAACACAGAGCGTTCAGAATGTTTAGAGTTTTTACCAGAAATTAAATTCATCGATATTTATGTTTCGATGCAGCATCGTGTGTGCCGCAAAAACACTTTCTCGTTTCTCTGCTACGTATCGGAAAGATCAACCCTTCGGGATTGCTCCGAGACGATAAAACTGTCGATATCCTGATATTTAAGCATCTTCACGTAGAGGTATTCATTCGCGCACACGCTTAGCGTATCAGGAGAAACAGAGTAAGGTATTCCGTGTGCATGCGCGCGCTGGCGAGCGAAGCAGGCAGGTAGGCAAGCTAAGGCAGCTTGTCGTCGTATTATTGTTCGCCGGCGGGCCGATAGACCTCCGGCACTCGGCAGTCAAGTCAGGCAGTCACCTGCCTATTAGGGAACCGAGGAGATTCCTGAGTGCCTTGTAGTACGCGCTCCTTACGACGCTCCCTCTCCCGTTCTCTCGCCCATCCCCTTTCTGTGCTTTCTCTCTGCGCTCGCTGCTATCACTCCGACGTCCGCTGGGAGTACCAGCCCCCGACATCGTCGTGTCGCGTCGCGCAGCGTCGCTGTTTCACACGCCGTACGGGCTTTGTAGCCGGCGAGCTGTCACGTGTACTTTACGCCCGATCCCACGTGCGTATACATACGTGCGCGCACTCGACACTCTCGTCGAGTATGCTGCACGTACGTGTGTACGTACCGCACGTATGTATGTAACCGTACGCGCATTCGCTCGCACGCCCACGAATTCACGAGTTCTCTCCCGTAAAGCGGCGCGGTTGCGCGAGATGAGACGTCGCTCGCTGTCAAAGGCGTTTTCTCGCGCTTTATTTACGGGACAGGAACTCGTTACGTCCGCGGCGGAACGCACACGCACGCTTCGTTCCGTATTTCGAATCGGAGCGCGTTAAAAAAAAAAAAAAAAAAAAAAAAAAAAAAAAAAGCTTTTTCAGTCGCGTGTACTTCGCGCGCTGAAAGGGAGAGATGATTCCAAGTTAGATCCGTTTTAATTATAATAACAAGTCTTTTTTTTATGTCGGTCCTTTTACAAAAGACATTCCGCGTATTTATGTGCTCCAGAGATAAAGATAAAGACACCATAGAGATAAAGAGGAGAATAATGCGGTATAATGCAGTTGCTTTATATTGCGGTACATTATCCACATAACAATCCAGTTTGGTTAACAGCGCGCGCTCGGCAAATAGCAACTCGCGAGTCTACGATTTTATGCATGCAAATCGGATTATAAATAGATTCATGGATTTCGATGCAAATGGAACCTATTACACACTCGTGGTCATTATCGCGCTGCATAACGCGATGTGTCTATGTGTGTGTCATTGTTTCCTTTCTCTATATCATCGCGGCATATTGCGTTTATATGAGTAATACGGACGTCAAATGGCATAGATTTGCTCGTGTCTCGAACACACAGTTGGCACATCGCCAGTGAAGCAAGATGCGTTCACTGCAGAAGAGTTTATACGTATCTGTGTGGCTTTCTCTCGCATATTTCTGCAGTTATTTGCCATTTCAAAATTCTGCTGGAAATGAAAGATAATTACTTGAAATAACGAGCGGGAACTTTTCAACATTATTCAATTACATTATTTTGTGTAATTTTATAGTTTTGATTATGTTTTTGTGAAAATAATTATTTTTTTCACATATGAATTTTTCGAGTATATTTATTATCCATTATTTTCTCTCTTTTTCTCTTCTTTCTCTCTTCTAAAACATATTTTTATGTCATTTTGTTTTCAAATTTTACATCATACTTACAATTTAGATTTTTAATAATGCACTTTTTTTATATTTTTATTTTAGACACACAATGTTCTTTCAAAGATCATCTTGCAGAGAGAATTTTCTTAAATCGTCCCTGAATAGGAAACCAAAGTTGTCGCTCGTCCTTGCGGTTGATCGCGCGCACCGATTATGGTTATACTCAATCTCGTGTGTGTGTATGTGTGTGTGTGTGTGTGTGCGCGCGCGCGCATGTGTATGTATGCATAACATACATACAGTTCACTCAGCGCGAAATCGGGTACGTGGCCACAAAATGCAATCAGTGTCGCTTACGATGTCGCGTACACGTTCATTAATGCGCGTGCGCACACAATATTCAGTTTTCTCTCTCTCTCTCTTTCTTTTCTGTTATAATTATAAATAATATTATCCTCACTCGCTTTGTTTTGCATCGTAAAGCGATATGCAATTAACATAACGCGATCTGGCATGTGTTTTATAATGAATTTTTCAATTGTTGTGCGTTCACTTTATTAATATATTTGCCATTATAATAAACGCTGATGAATCGACCGTGAGCGGTCGAACTGATATTGATTTGATTAATTAGCGTTGCGCAGGAAATTCGTATCCGCCGTTTTTTTCAGGAACTGATTCAACGCGATATTAAATAAACTCCTGCCAGCTTTTGACGTGATAACTACATTTTATCGGCAACTTTATTTTATGACATTAAGCTCCGCATTTTACACCGCGGTGCTATATTATCAGCATATTCACGGTGTTCGATCGTGAATAACTAAAAACGTCGATGGTCGACGAAGTTTTAGCATTCGGGAATAGGGCGAAAAGGGACGGAGATAGAGATATGAAGACCACCGTAAAAGAATTTACATTTCACGGCGGACGAATAGTAATTTTGCGGATACGTCAGACGGCGGCCGCGTGAGTGGAAACGCGCGTCGAGCGAAATTGAAATGATAAAAATTGCGGCGTTTACGCGACGCAATACCGTGGAGGATTTATCGCGACGTTAAAGCGGCGGCATCGATTTTTCCGTATAACACGCCGTGTGCACGAGAGTTTTTCGATGGCGCGCGCTTTAACGAGCGTGTTTTCGCCCATATACCCGTCGTGAAACGTTACAGCCCGGGTTTTATGGCAAAGCAACACGGTGGTTTTCAAAATGGCCGGGTTCACTCGTGTCACCAGTGTCACTGTGCGCGGTGGATGGACACTCTCTCCCTCTTCCCTTTTCCGGCCGCTGATCGATAACGCGTGTGACAGCGTCGCATCGCCGCTCTCTTTCTCTCTTCTCTGTCTCTTTTCCCTCTTTTTGAACCCTTCCACTAGGGATTAGAGTAAATGGATTCGAAATTAGAGCGCGGGCGCGCGATATCGCGTTTTACCGCGCGATTAATTCGATCGCGGTCGTCCGTGCGGGCAAATCGATTCCTCGATCTTTTCCGGATTAATTAATTGAGCAGCTTTTCAAGCGAAATGTTCTTCTCGAATTTTTATGTTTATTAACACTTGAACGACTGTGCAATATCATAAAACGTAATCGCCAGGAAAAATGTTGAACCGAGTTGAATGACAACATCAGAAGTGATGATGAATTCTATTGTCATATACATACATGCGCGACAAGGTAGTAATTTGATCAAAAATTTATCGGAGTTTAATTATACGTGAGAACTGTACAAGTGTGTGCATTAAATGCACATAAATTTAAATTTATTAAATATGCGTGTTTGTTATGCGTAATTACATTTTTAATTGCGTTTCTACAATATTTAAAGCCTTGAAACCGATATTTTTCCGATGTATATTTAAAATCGAAGATAAACTAAAATCAAAGATAGACTTTGATAGGAAAAATATTCAATATCGGTGGTGTCATATCAATACTATCGAAATACATATCGGTAATGTGATCTCTCTCTGCGTGACTGATCGAATATGATATTTGACAGTTGGAATCAGTCTCGGTAAATATTTGTGCGACAGTTTTGTGAGCTTAAATACGATTCATTAGGAGCGTTTGTATAACACGAGCTGATCCCAGCTGCTCAAATATCAGCACGATAAGAGATCTGCAATTATCAATGCATACAGAACCAAACGCGTGTGACTGCGTAGACGTAAACTAACGTTATTTGAGTTGCGATGTGTACTTTCGATAAATTATAATGTAATACACAAAATCAATCGAATAGGTATTATAGACACAGGCATTCATCAGAGCTCGATTTTTCTTCGATGCGCATACTTTTTGTATTTTTCTGTTTGTGTATCTTATGCAATCAATATTGAAGTGTAATATTTATTATTCGGTTTTTTTTATTAGAAAAATACTTTAATATCTTTAAACAAGTGATTACAAAATTAAATAGTAAATAATAGTTTACATATCGATAAAAAAACAATACGCTTTATATTCGACTAAATTAGTCTTTCAGAGTTGTTGTTTTTTTCACTGCATAATACTTTCTTAAAATAGTCGAACATAAAACAAATGTAAAATATTTCTTGTTATTTCTTGACGTGCTAAATTAATTAATTAATTTCGATGAGAAATTTGAATTTCCCAGTTTACTCGCAGCTTCTCGTTTAAATTGTAAGAAGTTAATTCAGGCAAGTCGCGCTAACGAGGGCGTCCAACGCATCGAAGTCACGGTTAATTGAGTTCAAGTGACTTCCGCGCGTCGTGTGCCATCAGATATACCACGTTTATTGTTCCAAAAAACTAGTCGCTTCTGTAATCAAAATTTAACGGACAATTTTTTTAAATTTCTGAGAACTGCGGTGAAGTTTTAAACACATATACATTTCTATATTTTGTACAATATTTTTTGTACATTTCTATATACGTACAATACAATTAGGCAATAATCATATTTGTTTTTAATATCATCTGGCTTTCTTCAAAAATCTTTTTGTCGAGTAATTTTAACAATTAATTTATTCGAAGTAAGAGAGAAAGGAGAGATAATTTATAAAAACATTAATTTTAGCTCGACGGCGAGACAAAATAAAGAAGTTTATCTTCTGCGATGAGAGATAATAAACGGTACAAGCAATGTGGCGCTATCAGGTTTAATCTGGCATAAACGCTTAGGAATATTTTACGTTTTCTTTCGCCACTATCGCGCGCACTTCTAGCCGAGCGAAGCGACCGCGCCTAATCGATACCGGTTAATGGTAGACAAGCGAACGGATCGTGATCTCGGGACGCTCGTTAAGCAATAAGCTGAGAAAACATAATTAAAGGGCGCTTAGAGTGGAACGAGCGAGCCTGATTTTTCTCATGTACCGACACCCATCAAGCCGATCGATTATCGAAACCAACCAAGTACTCTGGAGTTGCCAACATTGCGCCGGGGTTGACCTGATGATATAATCGGTCTACGAAGAGAGTTAAGGGCAGCACACAACTTTCCGTAAACCACTTTCCGAGCTATAACCGCAATGACTCATCAAATATCAAATATCTTTTCCTCCCCTAAACACGATAACATATTAAATGTTTTAAAAATCTATTAGAAATACGTTTGTTTTTCTTAACTGAAAAGAAAATGCTACGACTTTTGTGTCTCTTTCGGTTCTTTTTTTATAAATCGCACAATTTATATTTCAAACTTCTATCGAATAAAAATTAAATTTATAATATATTTAAAAAATACACTTCAGAGTATTTTGTAAGAAAAATTTGTATATTTAGTCTCTTTCTCGGAAATTTTTTCTTTGTGATTTAGAGCAAAGAATTGTATTTATATTTTCTTCTTTAATCGAATGTTAAAAAATATAATGATGGGATACATACGGATTATCGTGTGCGCTACATGCGATAATCACAGTAATCGAATTGAGTTATGCGGCGGCACGAAACGATGCAAGTCACTTCAGAATTCGAAGAGACGGGCTTTTGCGTGACGCGCCGTACTTTTCGTCGATCACCATCGACAAGCATCGTCTTTGTGATCCCAAGAACCCGAGGGATATTATTTCGGGTCGCTGTCACACAAAGAGATCCTCTTGAAATAGAACACCCAAGTACAGAATACTCAAATACGGAACACTCTCAGATCTAAAGATACGGGAAAATATTTGGGTAAAATTTCAGCTTCGAAAAACAAAAATATGATGTCTTTAAAAGAAACTTTTTTCATAAGCTATCAAATATCCGTCAATTTTGTACGTGACTTTTAACAAAATTGCGTTTTATTTACTTTTATTTTAAAAATGAAAAAAAGTTTTTTAAGTTAAAATTTTCTAGATTTACAATAATTTGAGATTTTTTTAACAAATAATTCTCTATCAGACAGACAGTAAAAGAGGTAATATCGGGTGTAGAAAGAAGAGTCATATATCATATGCGTGTACACATCGTTGTAAAAATTCGCGCAATCTAAGTGCACGTTTGAAGAAAAAAAGACGCGATCATCGATCGGCCGCGTCCTTTAACCGTTCTTTTCACCATGCTGGCGTAAATGCGACAAATCGTCCGTCAAACGAGATTAAATGCCGTCGTGTGGACGATCGCGTAAGCGGCCTCGAATGTGAAAGTCGAGAATGTGATTCAGCGATGCACCTACAACTGTTCGGCCATGATGGCAGAATTTGTTGATAAACCTTTGTTTCTTTATTTTCATGCAATATCAATTATCGATCGAAATATGCAGAACAGAAGTTTTGCAAATTTGGCAGCTGACTTTTAACAAATTTTAACAAGTTTTTGAAATACATTGGAATTTTGAATCAAACGAATCTTTGCGACAGAAAACAGATTTCATTTGAGTGTCGACCTGACAAAACCGATCAAAAGATCGTACGTCCGGCCGTTTGTTGTTTATCGGTTAAACGAGCTTTCGAAATCCTTTCGGAAGTAGCCCTTTTCCTTCTGTGAAGATTCATCGCTCGTTGCCGATGAAGCCGCCATCGATTGTCACGACCGGACGATTATTATCCTCAACACACTGAGTTCGTGTAACCGAGGTCCGCCACAGCGATCAATTTCACGGGAATCGACGTTCGTCCGCCGTCACATCTCGCCCTCGATTTATGACCCCGATCTTTTATTTCAATCCCCGAGACGCGTTCGTCGAAATTGCCAAACGCTGCTCGCACGCGGAACACGTTCTTCGGAAATATTTAGTCAGGTATGATTGATGGCAGAAAATCTGTTGAAAAATTCTCGCTCTAGTTTCATTTTTGTGTATCTCGCCGATCAACCATTATTAAGAAAAAGCAATTTTAAATCCGTGAGAGATTTAAAACAATCGTACGATAAATTTTATTTTTCGAAACAAATAAATAATTTACCGGTATTGCGTTCCTATTGTTCCTATCTTTTCACATTTTTAGAACACGTCATTTTTAGAGTTAAAACAAAAAAAAACTAAAACTATATTCGGAAGGTTGAGAATATTTTTCAAGCATCTTCAGAAAGCGAACTTTTGCGGTATTTATTTTAGTACAAATCGTCGAGCGTTATATATATTTCTTTCTCTCTCCCGAAGGAAAAATAAAACAACAGGCAACCAAAAATGTGTCGAAGCTTCGGAAATCCGGTCACCAGGGAAATTCCCGGCAAATACTTTTCTCTGCGTGCGAACTCTGTTGAGTATATAGAAAACATCATTCGAAATCGGGTATTACACAAAGGTTAACTTGTGTGTCGAGGCAACGCGGGCAAGCTCCGTGTAAAACAATGCAAAAAGACCGAGAAGAGGCTCGGGTGTGCGTGCGACGAGGCGATAGAGCGTGTCGCGGAGAGCACAGCAGTCGGTTATATCGCGATTCGCACAGGCTGCAGAGACGAAGTTAGGCGAGTTCGAAGTGCGAGGGTGGCAGAAAGGGGAAGAATTGTTTCAGCATGAATAATGTATCGCGCGAATATTGTAGCCGCCCTCTCTCTCTCTCTCTCTCTTTCTCTCGGGACAGCTGCTGTCAGTGGCCAATTACAAGCGGCTTATAAAACAAATGAATCGACCGGCTGAATGATTGCGCATAAATTAAGAGCACGGCCTTTACTCGACCTAGCCGAGGCTCTCTAGGACTCATAGTCGTTGTCGTCATCTTCGCCGTCGTGGATGCTTTAATATTGAGCGTCGATTGAATCACGCGTCTCAGGAAACGTCTCGTTGAACGCCGATTAAATCGGGGAAGAAGGGGAGGAAGATGTCGTCTGGTTCAATTAAGTCGGCCAAGGAGATTAGTTAATCACAGCTGCCAGGTGACGATTTACGACAGCCTCTTAGAAGCGTATATTTACGCGTGAAATTTAAGAGAAGATAATTAATTCGTAATCTTTTCTTTTTTTTTACTCCGGTGCTGTGTTTGTTGTCTATATAAGTTTGAGATAATGTCTCGTGTACGATCGGTATAATTAAAATGTCTGTCGTATATTTTAATGATATGTATGCCAGAAAATATATATATATATATATATATATATATCGGTTTCGAGAACAAAAAATGGAAAGTTTGCAATTTTCGACGTTTTTAGTATGAACATTTCCGAGGGAAGATCCGACTCTCAAAAGGTTGAATAATTTTCCGTGTAGCTCGCGAATGGCGAAATAAGTTTGAAGTGTCGATTTCATTCGCGCTACGGCACAAAGACACTCGTTTTCCAATCGGCGAGCTTCAACGAAACTTCGTCCGTGTGAAAAAGTGTTCCGCAGGCGCGATAATAACGCGGCCGGAGTAACGAGAATCCAATAATGTCGCTCTCCCATTAAACGTCAACGGTACGTAATTACTCGGAGACTCGTTGCAGCAAATATCAATCGTTGCGGGCACCGAGAGCGAATAAGCGGTCGTACAAATATACGGCGGAATAGATTGAATTTCTGAAGTGAAAAGTTATCTCGCGCGCGCGCTGCTGAAATTCGCGCCTTATACGGTTATCGATACATAGAAGCTTCCATTATTTCTGGAAATATATTCATGCGGGTTAGACTTTGTTTTACTTTCATTTCTTTCTCGATCGCTCAAGACAAATGACAAAAAAAGAGAATTAAAAGTGAGTGAGACAAGCGAACGGATAAATAGTTCGCTTTGAGAGCTTTCAAAAACAATTTTATGTATGAAAAGAAGTCAGATCTATTATCTGAGAAATATTGTGTGTGTGTGTGTGTGTGTATTCAGACTTAAAAATTGCAAAATATTGCGCGCGTTACTTATCTTTTCACATGTAACAAAATATCGCGAAAAGCACGAGCAAACAAATTACGATCAAAACTGCGAGTAGTGAGCGGAAAAATTTCGTTAAGCTCGGAAAAATATTTAGCTCTCGATTAAAAAGAGATATTTAAAAGATGCTGTGCCAGTATATTTCGATACGAACGTAATTACGCGGTCGTAAAAGCGAACAAGTATTCTTCGGCGAGTTTCCATTGCCGGATGCAGCTTTGTGTTTTGCGCACGGAACCGCATCTCTCTACCTGTCGTGCAATTTCTGCACTACCTGGCCGCGTTTGTGTGATAAGATGGCCGATGTGTGTGTGTGTGTGTGTGTGTGTGTGTGTGTGTGTAAATGCAAGCGTGGCGTATATTCAGGTATCACGTACGAAAGTAATTTGGCGGCAAATAGTGGCCGATTTCCGAGAAGCTGCAGCCTTACAAACGACGACTGTATCTCGCTCGGATTCCATCGTCGTAATTAAAGCTCGCTCGACGTTCATGACGTTGTAAGCTGCGGCGAAAGCGCTTACAGAAAGGTCGCTTCACAATATGCGTGACATTACTGTCTCGCGTTAGAGTCGAGTTTAGAAACTCATTTACATTATGCAAAGTACCAATGTTACGTTTATTTAACCAATGATTGAATTTGTGATAATTTTCATTATCTAATCACTCGATTGTGTTAACTCTCTCGCATCTAATAGAGTTAATAGAGTTATATAATAGAGTTACACGCTCTACGGTTCCTGTTAAATCCGCGTCACTTTCTGACGGATTACGAAGTATTTTCAAGTTAAAATTTTTGCCGGTGTTGAAATTAAAAATAAAAAAAAAATAAAATAAAAACAAATATTTTGCGCGATTGTTGTTCTTTTTTACGTTACACATATCACGTGAGGCAATCTTTAAACTTTATTTGCAAGCCGGGTTTTTGCGAGAGGAATAAAAGCGCGTGATTATTATTCGGACGACACGACTCGGTCGTCTCGCGAATAAATTCGTGTAGTGCAGCACGCCATGGTAGCAAATTTATATGAACATTCGCGAGCGAGTCACCGGACTGATCACGAGCGCTGGTATCCCAAATATGGCCATCACTGAAGTTCGCGAACACTTCGCGCGCACAATACGTGAGACGCAAACTGGTTGTGCGATCTGTATTCCCAATTTATCCGTGCTGAAGTTCGCAAACAGCTTGCGGACAACCGTCGAGCAGTTACAAAGTTGTTTTCGTGCCTTGTTAATATGTAGAGCTCTCAGTTGAAACTTGAAAATCCGGCACAGCGTCCTTAACTCGAACTGCTCGAGACAGCTATTAATTTCGTGTCTTAGACCAAAGCGCAATTTAAAGATTGATTGAAAAGCTACTTTGAAGAAGCGTAATCGTTGCGTCGAGAAGTAAAGAAGACGAATTAAAGAATTAAAAAAAAAAAAAAAAAAAACAGGATCTGAGAAAAGTTTTCTTATTTATTTCTTGCAAGAGAGGAAGGATAAAAAATTTCTCTAAAGGAGATCGGAGTTTATTCGTCCTGAACATGGATTTTGAATTTTATGTTCGCAGATGAGACATCGGCGAAGATGAAACAATCTCCGGAGAGGAGAGGATGAGGCTTCTTCACTTAAAGATCAGATTCAGGATGTCAAAGGATAGCGCAGCCTCATTTCCTCAACCAAAGGCAAGGAAATTAAGTCGCAACTTCAAGGTAAGTAAATGTTTCTGGCGCAACTCAAACTTCTGCCTGATTTCTCACGATATCGTTTACGTGATATTCGTATAGTCTTGTTTTATCGGTGTATTATCAAATTTTCTATCAAAGATCCACGATTTAATACGAATAAGCAGCATAATTAAATTTCTCTCAATTAAGCCGTGATTGAATCCTACAAACTCAACAATAATATAATAATAATTATAACAAATTAATAAAGACTCATGATAGTATTAAACTAAGTTAGTTTAATAATAATTATGTTTTCTGACTTATTTGCAATTGAATTTTTGCAAATGAGTTTCTACATCTGATTTATGTGGTTGTGAATAATTAATAAATAAATCAGCTGTGTTTTCATATTATCGCCTTATCACAAATAGAATCGGAAACACACTTTTTTGCTTTTATTTAATTGGGAAAACTTAACAATAATTTCAAAGTGTTTATGTGAAGTCCTTACGAACGTTTCTTTGCGGGGATAAAAAAAATTTACGTTACCGGCGCTTCGACAGTTTTCCTGCCGGCGGTTCCGCCATTAGGTTCGCTAGACAAAGGAGCGGTTTAAACAGGACCTCGTCGCGATTCGCGGAAGAAGTCGACGCGTTAAAAGTTCTCTTAACAGCCGGGAGCTTCTTTCCCTCTTTTCCGTGCCGCGGCAATTTTCATTCTTCCGACGTTGCACGGTAAGATCTTTAATGGCTTCTACGCGAGTAAGAAGCCCTCGTCGGGCGACGCAGGGAGAGAACTTCACGAGATAGGGCTGCCAGATGCCCTGTATATACGGGATTGTCCTGTATTTCAGCTCGACTTTGTCTTCCTCTCGGCTCGGTCAGGAAACGCGATTGTCTTGTATCTCCAAGTTTTTTGCATTTAATTAGAACTTGTGTCGCGTAAACACGAATGTGTGTATGCGTATGTGTGTGTGTGTGTGTGTTTCGAGTGGAGCACATAAAAGTTTACTGTACTGTTTGAGTGATATATCGTAAATGAGATTTTATTTATACTTGATTAACAGTCAGGACATTCTCTTGATGCCATGTGCAGTTCCATTAAAATTTTTCGCGCGAAGCGCGTGACAACTGTATCGATCTCTATGTATTTCTATTCTTTACTCGTTTTCGGAATTAAATCGCGAATATCCCGATCGATCGATGGACCGGCATCGACCTGTCGGAAAAAAAAACGATCGCTTCCGAAACGATTTATTCCCAGTTATGCCGGGGCAAGATTATTACAAGCAGTCGAGAGCCATTAAGATGCAAGCAACATCTGGAGTCGCTCCCGTGATTTATATCTGCGCGAGTCGGAGGTTTTCATCGATTTTATCGCGCGTCGTCGGACATGGCGTATAGTTTGCCCGCGCGTCGACCGAAATGCGCGTCCGGAAAAATCGTAATTGCCGCGCGCAAATCGCAATCCTCCGCACTTTCTCTCTCTCTCTCTCTCTCTCTCTCTCTCTCTTGCATCCGGCCGATAATAAACTGCGACACGCGCACGATAAAATGTCAACGCTGCGGTAACGACATCGATATCAAATATCCGACGCGCGTTCCATGAATCTGCGAATCCCCTTTTGCTTTAAAAAATAGAAGAGCTGACGGTTGAATTTATGGACGTTCTCGTTAGCGCAACGCGACACCGCGTTCTTTTTTTTTCGCCTTGTTAATTTCAACAAGAAAAGTTTTCAGCATTAAATTGAATACAATTTTAAAATACGATGCAAAACGCGTGGCTCGACCTAATCATCCGTTGTTGTCAAATAATTGTGTTTTACAAAATGTTCGAAGAAAAACCTAAACTGTGTGTACAATTGTTGGTACAAGGTGTGTGCTGACACACGGTTGCAAATTTCGTGACATTTATAGATTGCCTTGAGCAAATATTCATCGTTGAGACGCGCAAACAGGAAAAAGAACGATTGCATAACGCGAAGAGACTATTATCCGTTGACTTGACGAATGCACACGCTATCTCTGATTTTCCTTGTATAATTTATACTTAGTATTCGCTTTATCACCTTTATCTCTCGCAATGCGAATCAACTACACGGACTAATGCATTTTACTGTCGGGCTGTACGAGCTCGCTACATATTTATCGACCGCGACGTGATTTGAATATGCGCCGCTGCCTTTAATGCATCCTCATTGCATTACGCTCGTGGTACGAAGTCCAGAGACGCTGAAATATGAGAATATGAACCGACTACCGTTATTATGAATTACCATTCATTCCGTAAATTGGTGTAAAGTATTATGAATAGAAAGCGGAGAAAAGCTATGAAAGCTCGATGTATTCACTTGTCTGAAAAGTGCGTATACCGGGTTTTCATTCAAGGAAATTTACGAGCAAGGTATTTGAAACAACTGTATTTAACAACGTTAAACACGAGAGCGACACAAAGCACTCTGTGGATATTCATAAATAAAAAAAAAAAAAATAATAAAAATAAAAAATAAAACTTCTAGTTTTATTTCTACGGATTTATTTTCCGAGAAAACTCAACGATAATAGTAGTTTAATATTTTACACACACACAATACACACAATAGTTGTTATTTCATTCACGTAAATAGAAATAAATTTTATAGAAAATGTATGTGAAACAAAGCGTGAACTCCTCGCTCGTTCAGAAACTGTCTCTAAACATAGTCACAATTTACGAACATAAAGGCATACGCTTCGTAGCGGAAATAAGCCCGTCAATTATAAATTTATGCCGAATCGCGGTAGCCATTGAGCTCATCGAGCACGCATCTCTCTGTCTCATTTACGGACAATTAACGCGTAGCGCAACGCGCGGAGATTAATAAACACGCGACGCCCACGCGGAAGGTAGACAGAAGGTATACGAGACAGGTATAATTTAGCGGCGGTCTCGCGAGAGGGAGCGTTAATTGAGAATGATCGACTCTCTTCGTCGGCGCGGACTGAAACAAATAATGGCAGTCGGATCGAGACGCATATCGCGTTGCCGCATCTCCTTCTTCGTCTTATTCCTAGCCGTTTCTCGTGATTCCAATTTTTCCTCGACACGATAAAGAGGTCACTCCGCCGCCTCGAAACAAGATCGATCGCCGTGCTCGTGAACGCCGCGAGGGTGGGCGCGAAAACATTCGCATCCACCTGGATTTTCGAGTAGGGAAACACGGAGGGAGATTAAATTAAAACTGCTATCGAGAGGAATTTGAAGGAATAATTTATTAACTCTTCGAGAGAGACACTCTCTGAGTTATATCTCCGCTACTTCAGTCACGAGATGTTTTTTTTAAGAGAGCTTTCTGGAAATGTGAAGTTATCTGATAGCGTGACGCAATATTATAGAAGTAATTATTATTCTCTTTTTTTTTCGCAGGAAAACACTTTAATTAATTCGGAATTTAGATACAATGCCAAATTGATCGAAGTAAATGACAAAAACTAGTAAATGAAAAAAATCGAAGAAGTCGAACGATTCTGTATTTAAAAAATGATCTCGAAGCGCAAACCAAAAAGCGGTTGTTTTTCGTGCAAATACACAAATACAATGCGCCATAAAAGACTCTCCCTCGAATTATTCAGAATTCTCATGCCCTTTTCTCAAATTGTTCTCTTTTTGATTGTTCTATCAATTATATCAAATCTTCTGTATATGCCACATGAAGGGACGAGTTGTACGAGAAAGGGAGGGAACGGAGAGCAATAAAATGAGATGACAAAAAGGGTGATAGAAGGTAATGGAGTGAAGGATGGAGAAGGAAAAAAAAACAAGGTAGAAAGAGAGAAAAAGCGAGAGACATAGTGGGATGAGGAACGTTCGGGGAGCACAATAGGAGTAATACAGACAGACGAAGATGAAAGAGGCTCTTCTCCGTTTGAGTCTGCTTAAAGGAAAGCAAGCAGATCCGGATAGACTTATAAAAGACCGACGCAGATGGAACTATCGATACCTCGTTTCGTGGCGTCGAATCGTTAAGCCACGTTTCCTCGTGCACAACGTTGGCGTTGTAGAACAACCGATGTTGTCCCAATCACGGGCAGGTGCTTCCAACATGGTCTGAATAAACCCCGGCGAGATAAAGCGAGGCGGTAAACGCGAGCGAGGGATTGCATAAGCCTGTTGTTGGCGGTAAATCGTTTTTCTCGCGTCAGCCCCGCGTCGCTTTAACGATCTTGACGAGCGATCATAGTCGAAAGCACTTGAAGAGCGCCTTCTGAGTGCCTATTATGGAGCACCGTTAAGTAAACTACTTTCGGGAAACGTAATTTTGTGCCCGGCCTTATCTAATCGTCGTACGTGTATTTAGGAGAAATCAGTGAAATTAGATCTTAAAAGCATTTCGCGTTGATACCTTAGTGATTATGTTATCTCTAGTGTTTTCAATACAATTTGATAATAGCGCCGACAGAGATTTAAATCGTGGATGATAAAAGATTTTTATTTTAAGTTTGCGCGCGCATTTTCTTTCTGTCTCTCTCTTCCATTAACGTTAATAAAATAAAACGCTACTAATAAAACAGCTTTTATCTCCATTTGAATTGATGCAGAATTCAATATATTTGTGTTTATTTTGGTAATTTATCTTCAATGCATCTACAAATATTTGATTATTAAATAAAAAATCAGACAATATATTTTCCGATTCTCAAAGAGAATTATATTTATATGTTAGCTGTGTGTGTGATATAAATAATAAATTGAATTTTCTTTGCGTAAAAACGAAGAGTATCTTCAACAATATTGCAATGTATATACGTGTGTATATCAGCTCATCGATGTCAGGGTGAAATAACCCCAAAATATATCTTTGTTAGAGCGACACTTTTCACTTTCGCTCCGTCAGTTCTTGTATTGGCTTTATGGTATGCAGGTATCCGTTCAGAATCTAATATATTGAATTTCCTTCAAAAACGATTGATAAATCAGATATTCAAGCCATCCTATATGCGAAACTCATCTATATCGCATAGATAGCTTCGGATATTCCTTTGTATAACATGAAAGCTTTACTTGACGATGCACAGTAATATTGGTCTTGTATATCTATATACAACATCAATCAAGAATCTAATATCAAATTTTTTAGAAGATTTTGTGTACAATCTTTTAATGAAAAATGCTAATACAAATATGCGTTTTAAAAAAAGTTATTCGATAAATGTATATAATATTAAGTCATATATATGAAATTTCGACAAATGTTTTGTATATGTGTGTGTGTGTGTGTGTGTGTGTCAAGTTTCATACTCATTACGTATATGTATATTTGTTCAAATATTTGTCATTTTATTTGAATGTCATTTTATTTGAATGTCAGTTTGATAACAAAGCATTTTTAGTTTTGTGCATGTAATAATGTAAAACGTTTATTCATGTCTCTTTTTAGAGAAAACTTTCTTATTAGAGAATTCACGCTTAAAGTTTGCTTTACGCCACTGGTGGTCCGTTCTATACATTCCATAACTCTATAAACTCGCTTACATGTTTCTGTTTACATCTAACAATGTACACACCAAGTTAATTAATGTTCCAAGTATTGCTTTGCTAAGCTCTGACCCTCTCTCTCTCTCTCTCTCTCTTTCTCTCTCCCTCTTCCCAAATATCTGTCTAGAAGACCAAGTTGTTTCCTTGTTCGCTACGCCATTGTCGTGTCCTCTTTGTCCCACACAACTTGATAATCAAACCTATTCCCTACATGTTTCTGTTTACACATGACAGAGCACACCAAGTTTATCGATACGGCAAACATCTCGTGTCTCCGAATCCAAATATCTCTCCTTATTAGACGATCAATTTGTCCCTCGTTCGCTACGCCACTGCCGGGTCGTATTGGCCGTCGGCGGTGGAGGGGAGCGGCGATGCCTCAGTAAACGCCAAGCGCTCGAGCCGTCGATGCCACGGCGAAGCGGTTTACGAGAGACTTACTCGCCAGTACGAGAGAAAACCGGCATTGGTTTTCAACGTGATAAAACGATAGACATAGCCGACAGCTTGTTCCGTGACTTGATTCGTGCTTGACGTTTGCCGGTGTCGCGAAAATCGTTCGATAGTGTTGGGAGCCAACGACTTCTACTGGGAACTGTGTTCGTTCGCGCGTGTGCTACTGTGTGTACATTTGTGTCTGTGTATGTGTACGTGTCGCACATCTAGCCTGTTTTTCCTCGGAGTGTGCGTGCACGTCGAAGCCACGTCGCGCGTGTGTATAAGTGCACGCATATGCGCGCATTAGTACGTTCGTGTTGCGCAACGACGACGATACTTTCGCGTGCGCTTAACGCTCGTTATCATCGCGCGTGAATGTCCCGCTGTGCGTAACATACGTGTGTATATATGTGCGTACATAAAGTGTCTTCTCTTGTGCTCAAAATCACAACGACGACGCCGATCGACGACTTGATCGACGCAGAAAAGAGGTACGCAGCACCGCTAATGTTGTCTTTCTCAGGATACGGATGCTGCTGGAGCATCGGCGCTTCTCGGTGTGCACAATCACAAAACGCACGCACACAGAGAGAGAAAGAAGAGAGAGAGAGAGAGAGCCATACACACACAAATACGCACATACACGAGACCGTGCACGCATGCGCACAACGTGAAACCGCCGGTCCTTTGCTGCTCCATCGTTCGTTCCTCGTCACTCCTCATCCTTCTCTCCGTCTTTCTCGCTCCTTCTCTTCCTCCCTTTCTTCTTCCCCTCTCGGTGTCTCCCGTTGGATTACCTCACGGACAAAGGATACGTAAACGGGGATATACGCGCTGGATAAACTTCATCGAGGCTCTCTTTCTCTCTCTATTGTTCCTTGCTCTGCTCTGTTCTAGTCTCTCTCTCTGCTTGACTCTGTTCTGCACTGCGTCAGGGTGGTAGTGTGTGCTCAATAAGCGCAGCGAGACTCCCCCGGAGAGAAATGCGGTTTCCCGTCAACACGACGAAAATCTTTGTTAATATTTCACATGTACGAGTTCAAATGATTATTACTTTAGTTTTTGATAGTTGCTTATGTTTCTTACATGCTTTTTCTACCTAGAAAAAAGTATATATATATATATATATATATATATATACATATATATATACTTTTTTCTTTCTCCTTATATATATTCTTATAAATCCTTATTGTTATATAAGGAGAAAGCAGGAAAAAAGACAAAGACAAAATGCAATAAGATTTTGTCTGAAAGGACGAAGCTATTGTTGACTTGACAAATATTGTCTTTGTAAACTTGCAGTTTTACAAACGATATTTCAAGCTATTCTTTTCGCGCGTCTGTGGATTACTTATAGTAAATTTTTCTACAACAAATATTTGATTAGAAAGAAAGAGGAGGCACATTCTTTTTTTGTTTTGTTCAATCATCAACGCGGATGTTTTAATGTAAACAAATGTCAAACACAAACAAGTAATAATTTTAGTAATCCATCTTGTGCGTGTGTGTGCGTGTGCGTGTGTATGTATGTATGTATGTATGTATGTAAGTAAAACTCGTACAATCTTAAGGTATCGTTACGAGTTCTATCTCGGGGATTCTCCCGCGGAATAATTAAAGCAATTTGCGACGATATCTTGCGTAATTGCAAAGCGCGCAGCGCTCTGCGCTCCATAACGGAGACACTTGGAGAGATAATCGCCTTTGCACTTTAAGTGGTGCTAAACTAATGTCAACCGTGTCCCGGGTCGATGGATTTCTCTCGCCGTGCTCTTCACAGTTTTCTTCTTCCACTTTTAATGAAACGGCAGTTCGCCCCGCCGGATGTGTACACGGGTTCTGCCCTAGGCCGTGTTTAATGGAGATTCCTGGCCGGTATCGATCGCGCGGACGTGACAGATAGACGCCTAGGACGATAGTAATAGGATCAATCGCGGCCGGCAACATCTGGGGCCCCTATATAACTTATAATGCAGCCGCAAGTTATGACGAGCAACCGGGCGCGGGCGAGGCGAGAGTGCATTATACGTATTATGTGCCGGGCGCGTTACACGGAGCGGATTACACACACGACGTGTTATTACGCGACGGACTTGCATCGGAAAAGCTTCTCCCGGTGTCGGCTTTTGTGCTCTAACACGAACGAACTGCTGAAAGAAAATCAGCGGCTTCGCTGAGCGAGGCGACGCGAGAGAGAGATATATTTTTCCAGATAATATTTAGAACACAGAAAAATATATTTCAACTACGCGTGTATATTTTCGCGTTTTAAGTTTTTACAGCGTAAATATTTTTATTCATTTTTGAATATACATACGTTATTTTGAAACTGCTGCAACACATGCATTTTAGCTGATATAAACACATCTTCACTAATTTATCCGAAATGTTGTATGTATGAATTCTTGATGACGTATATACTCGCGCTCGTATGTGTGTGTGGACATCGTCATATGCGACATTAAAATATACGTCGTGTTCTGTTTAAAAAATAAAGATAATTGGACAATTATTCTCGACAATATTTATGTCATATGCAAATCGAGGCAGTTCGACTGGTTTCGTTGTAAGAATTTTTTTATTACAGAAAAATGATAGAATTTTTTACACGCATAAAAAAAAAATATATATTTTTTTTTATTTAAAAAGTTGACAAACTTGAGCTCGTATTTAAATAAACCGACACAACCGTTCTTATATCTTGTTGTTGATTCTTTTACGTAAGTCGTTTCTGAATCGCAAATTTACGATGTGCATGTTTTTTTTTGCAATCGAGGATATAATAACATGAAAATACGCTTTTATATTTCTGCACAATTTCATCGCAAGATAAAAAAAAAGTTTTAAGACGTAATAAATCTTCTTTTCGTAAACAGTCTGATGTGCAAATATACATTTGAATACAAAACTGTGCATTCATCATAGCACTTACTTAATTTTAATAATACCGCGATACGGCACAATGTGTTGTAAATTACTTAATTTCTATAGTACCGTGATACGCAACGAGAATGTAATAAATCGCCGAAATTTTTTTTGTTAAAGAAAAAAATCAAAAATAATAACAGTGATTATTGTGATGCTTTCTAAGTAGTCACGTCGTTCTTTCTCCGTTCGTTTTCACGAGACGCAAATTGATTTCTCCGAAGCAGATATCAGATAATCATGTAATATTTGCAAAAATCGCAAACCTTGTCAACCGTGGCCTGATATGTGGCATTAAACCACCGCGCACTGGTTTATTACATAAAACATTGTAACCTCAGACATCGCTGCTTTTCAGCTGAGATATTATTGCCGCGTGTAATCACGCGTTTCCATTCGAAATCAAACGATTACTGTACTTGAGCGTTCCTTTTACCGATCGATCAATTGAGAACCTGTCGGTCGCGGCACATCCTTTTCGCCCGGAAGGCATCCTTGTTACATCGGTATTACATATCGACCACCATATCAAAAAGAATATTAATGTTTCGTAGAGTCGCGACGAAGAAATTGAGCGATGTTTTTAAATTAATTTTCTGATTCTCGAAAATATCAAAATGTAAAGGAAACAAAATGAAGTTTTAAATTAAAAAGCTGTCAAAAATTGTATTTATAAAAAGGAGAATAATTGAATGACGATTAATGTTTTGTTCTTAGATTAGCAGATTATGATAATTTATGATATGTGAGGTCGATATGCAGGTGCACGAAAGTGCGGAAATATCCGGGTATCGATCTCGAGGTATCGACACTTTGACGATATTATTGCTGGCATGGCTCCACCAACATAGAATCTCGATTCGTTTGAGTATCGTTACGGCAATTCGATGGGCCTTCTTTCGGTGCTGTTATAGAGAAAGATTTACGAGCGTATCTCTCGAGGCGCTCTTTGTCGTAAAAATGTGGCATATGCGAGCCGGAAGATTATGTTTACGAGAGACTCTCGGACTTTCTTGTCTCGCGTAACTATAGGTATGCGTGCTTACAAGCTGTTCGGCTTGTCACTGTCTTTCGGAAGCGACGGAAGATTGGCGAGAGAAGGAAGAGGAGGAGAACGGCGCCAAGCGAATGTTTCTCTTGTTCTGACAGGCGTGGAAATGGAATTCACGGCGAAAGTTTGTCTTATTCCGCGCGATAGTTAAAGCGACCAAGTTTCGCGTCCGTTCTGCGTGTTGCTGCTGCAAGTCTCACGCGTTCACGGGAAACGGAAGCGTCTCCCGTGTAACCGAAGGTATTCGCAGATAAAAGATATCGAAGAATGTGTTCCACGGGAAGCGTCGTCTTTCGCGATCGCGCACACAGACAGAGATTCCACGGAGTTTGGTTCGCTTCAAAATCATCGAAACGCGAAACTACCACTGATATGGGAAACGCGCGCGTCGTGCTGTTGAGGTTTTATTCATCCACTTTTCCTTTACGTAACGCTCTTCCAAGTCCATTTTAGACGATCTGTATTCTACGACGGAATACGAGACAAAATTCGTATTCGCAATACGCGGAGTAAATATTTTCAGATACGGAGAAACAAACATCGTATTTGTTTTTATGTGTATTTTTCTTACGACATCTAACGTGTTCTATTAAAAACGCCGCGTGTTTTTCGAGTTACTTTAACTACTAATAGAAATAATAAGACGACTATTTGAGTGTGCGAGCTTCTCAATGCTTTTCAATTTAAACACAACCGCGCTCATTACATAATGTTAAGCTCTCGCTTTGCTAATAAAGACGCTTCGTGCGCACCGCAACAAATATTGTTTATTACTAAATACACATGCGCGATCTTCTTCGCAACAGGTCGAGAAGTCAACCAAGTGCAAAAAGTCAGCGATAAATTATGCGCGAAAAATGCATCACAGAGAGAAATTAATGACGAACACGCACGAAGAACTACCTGTGCGCACACTTGGTGATTACGTATCTTTTTTTACGCGCAAACGTAACGACGTTTCGTTTTTTTCTTTTTTTACGTACGGGCGATAATGCGGAAATAAGCAAGGACTTGTAGAGTATTACCGAAAGAGAGAAAAAAAACACTCGTCTTTTATTATTCATGCCATGTTGATGGCTGCCGGTATTTCGTATAGCGAAAGCCATTTTAGTAGATCGATTCGCGCACGTGTCTTCTCTCTTCGTGGCACTATATTCGCTCCCCTCTTCAGCCCTCGTCCACCCTTCTCGGGTGTCCCGGGTTCATCGCACTTCCGCCCGCCTGTCGGTTCTTCAATCAATTCGGAGTTGATTGCTTCTTGAGGAAAAATATCAAGGCATGTGCAACCCCTGGAGTGCGAACGATTGAAGAGCTTTTCACGCGCGCGTGACTGTTACCTTTTATTTTCTTTCTTGAGTTCTCTCTAAATAAAATGTATTTTAGAAAAATTCTGTTTTTGTACGTTAGATGGTTTTACAGTATTGTGCCACTTTCAATATTGAAGAGAGAATGTGTGTGTATTTTATGTTAAATATAAACACGGAATTTTACTTGCTAGTAGTTGTTAAGAAGATCTAATTGAAACATAAACAACAGAGTTGCAAGAAGCGGTAATTTGTTGCGTCAAGTGATGAACCGCAGCAGCGCGAAAAGAAGCACATCTTGTTGTTGTTCCAAGTTTGCGAGTAATTTGGATGGATGTGTGTGTCACTTTCGTAATTCGAAACATTATCTTTAGCGTTTGTTGTTTTACGACAGAATTGACAAACGTTAACGGTTTTTGATGTAAGATACTCGTGTTCTTACATTGAATGTGTGCTTTTTCGTGTTAAACCAAACCAGTCTTTCGTCTCTTTATTGAGTTGGCACAGCGCGATAACTACAGCCGGGCAAACAGTTCGAGCAGATATTACATCGGTAGATGTTATTATCGATACGAGATACGTCACACGTCGCGGACTGTGTGAACAACGATAAGCCGGATTATCGTTGAATGCCAGATCCGTCGTAATTCTAGGTATCGATTTATTGTAGTCGCTCTCTCTTCCGTTTTGTTCCGTGAGATAATGGATTCTTAACGCTGTCGGATCTCAATATATTTCTTCCTTTCTTTGTGCTTTTATCCTGGTCAAGTTGTAAAGTTGACAATATATCGCATTGTAAAAGAGAGAGAGAGAGAGAGAGAGAGAGAGAGTGTGTGTGTGTGTGTGTGTGGTATATGTGTGTGTACTGAGTATAAAGTATCGTCTGGCGCCGTTAAAAGTGTCTTTTAATTTCGCAGACTGAAGTATCTTAAAATTGATTTCGTTTTTCTTTTTTTCGGTAAACACGACGAGAAAAGAGAACAAGCTATTTTGTACGAGAGAGACATAAACACGCTATTCCACGAGGAAATATTCGTAGTTGACGATATCAAAGTAAATTAGAAAAGACGAGAATTGACTGCGCAGGACGCGCACGAGATTTCGCCGTTGAGCCACTATCGTTTCGAATTTACTCGCTCTCGATGAATACAAGTACGACGATGCGTGACGCTAAAGGGTCTCTCTCGCCCTCGGCATCGATCCGCCAGGTGTTCTATATAAGCTTAATGCGTAATTGTCGAGGGTAGTCAGAGTGAATTCGTGTCAATGTGGAATCTCTTTTGTGTTTCCTGCTCCGCGCTCCGCGCGAGGAGGATAATTCACGAGGGACGAAGAGAGACGCCCCGATGTGGCATTACGGCAACCTGCGACCTTTTAGTGTAGCGATATTCCGTAAGGAGGATTTCGTACTAAGTGGAAAGATAAACAGACTCCGGGTTATCGACGTGAGAATATTTTCCGAGATTTAATGAATGTATATTCTCTCAAGCCGCTGCAAAGGCCTCGAGACACGCTCGGGAGAGAACGTAATATTTACAAAAGAAAAAAAACTATCGTGGCAAATATAAAAAAAATGCAAATGTATATACAAGACTGTGTGTTTATTGTTTAATTACAGATGATACGTGCGTTGACGAAGATAAATATATGCAATCCGGTTATACAGATGCATTTTCTGCACCGCTTTTTCCGTACGCAATTTTCTTTTTTTTTTATTTTACATATTTTTTTACGCAAATATCTGTGTCTTTTTATTTTACATCTCTGCGCATTTTCATAATTAAAAAAAAAAAATCTTTTCAGTCGACTCTAATGTGCGAATGACGTACATCTGCATTAACATACGTACACTGTTATTTAACACAATATTGTATGTTCAATATTGGAGACGCAAATGTTAACAGAGATACTTTTCATAATAATAACATTTTTACCTCTAATACAGTGTTCGTTTGTATATTTTTAATGCTGGAGATGTAAATGTTATTAATAGAGATACAACACTCCGTGATAATGACATGTTAAAATCTCGTCGTAATTTATTTTAATACGCGCGGCGGGAAAAAGGAAGGGATGGAAAACACGTAGAGCGGAATTCTCGGCGAACGGTGATAAATGTCTCGTTAAAAGTGCGACGTGGCGAAAAGTGAAACACTGTTAGTGAAGTGACCGTCGCTCACGATGAGCGCGCTCGTTTTCCGCGAACGGCGTCCTCGAGAAGCTCGCTCGGCGGGGTCGAGTCGGGAGTCTCACATATTTTTCAAGCTTCGGATACGTGCGCCAACTACGAACTTTCACGTTTTCCCCGGGAGCAGCCGCGTTTCCGCGAATATGCATTTCCCTTGCCGTGCGCGCTGGAAAGAAGGGAGAGAGGGACGAAGAAGCATAAAACTTTTCCGCTCGTTTACGGATGGCACGGAGGTTTTCGCGTGCAATTTCTTCACCGTTGCACTCCGCTCGCGCATATTTTTCCGCACTTTATTTACGCGCGCGCTGCGTTTAATGGTCAAATATGCGTCTCGAATTTAAACAGACTTTATAGGCCGCGAAACCGCACGCAGCTTTACATCTCGAGAAAAAGAGGGAGGACAAGAAGAAGGTAAAAGTGAAGAGGACGTTCGCATGTGGGTAATTTCGTTAATGAATGTTAGTAAACCGCGTTCGGTTTTCTTTCCGCGGTGTTACCGTCAATTGTTAATCATTATATTCTGTCCTTCTCACTTTCCCTCTTCTTCCGCTTATGATATAAAATTATTTTCAATGAAAATTGCGTTTAATAAAAACAATTTATATTATTTGATACCTTGGAAATAAAAAAGGATTTTCCTACGCGTGAAAAACGAACGTCGTTTTGTTGCTATATCACTCGGCGGCAAAAAAGAGAGATGAGTAACAGGAATTGTCGCAGACAACATGTCACATGATAAACATGTGACATATCAGTCGCGCGTGTATAAATTAATACTTAAATAGATTATAAAATATAATATTGATTATCTATATGTAAAGAATATATAGAAAAGCTTTAAAATTATTTACGTGCAAACGAACGATTTAAACTTTAAAATTACTTTACGATTGCGCGTCATAAAGATAAGAACTGTTTTATGACAGCATTAAATGAGACGTATATGTTTATTTATTCAAAAAAATATTGCGGTCGAGTTCTATCTGACTTTTTTATCTTTCATTTAATTTAACTTTGCTTTCAAATTAGTTCGTAATACAAAATATGCTTGCTGATCACATTTCAAAGCTAATTTAACGTTAAAATCGCTGAGAATGTTTTCAACAAAAACTTACCGTGAAAAAAACTTTTTTTCAAACTTCCGCATAAAAGTCAAAACTACAAGAATGTGCGTTTTTTCGCGCTAAACGAGCAAAGCAAATTCACTAGAAACTAGTCACGTAAAAAGAGAGTTCTGGTTTTTTCTCTTTTTATATGTGTTCGTCTTTTGCGTGTATTTTGCTTCGACTCGACGTCTCAAAAGATCCGTGCAATTAGTCGCACCGGTGAATAGACACCGGCAGAAGGATTCCTTTTGAACCTCGGCCACACGTTTCTCCCTCTCGTCCCAACCCCGTCCCAAGGCTATTTGTGGCCCGTACTCGTGCAAAATTCATCGCACGAATTCCTGGCACGAAGTCACCGTGAGTTTCACAGTTTTCGGCGAAGACTAATAGATAGACTACGGCGCCGTAAACGCGTGGTTTATTGTTCGACCGCGTCGTACAGCATGCGTGGTCATCCGGCGAAATAGACGCGTGTGTGACGGGCATATGTGTAACGGGCGGGTGTGTGATGTATAACATCTTGAAGACATAAAATGCTCACTCTTGGAAATAAAAAAACTTCTCGTTTATTTTTCTTATTTTTTGTATGATGACATATAAAACATCGTACGAATTTGCGAAAGTATAAACAACTAAATCTGCGACTTTCATTTCGTAATATTTTATCTTGTTTATTTGTAATACAACAATAAAAAACCGAAATTAAATATGAATAAAACTCGCGCTTACTCTTTTGCTGTAAAATTTTGCCTTTATGTTACAAACATCAATTTGCAGAGTTTTTCGTAAGAATGTCTCTTGATTGTTTTTATCGTGAAGAAGATATTAACGTAAATTGGAAACGTAATTGAAAACAATTACGTTGCTCGAAATGATTCATTTCTTATTTCGTTTTTCTTTTTTTTTTTTATGTACTTTACATGAAAATTTACAGTAATCTCTCGTGCTCCGAATTGTAGCGTATACTGTACTCAAAACTGCGTAAACTGCAATTGCACCGGTGTTTTCCCCTCGAGAAAAGAATCGTTCTTAACAAAACGCAGCTATCCCAGCCACGCTGTAGCAGCAGCAGTATCGTCGGCACTAGAAAGCGGTGGTGGTAATGGCGATGGCAGTATTGGGCGCGAGGGAAGGGGCAGACTTCAGCTCAGTGAACGCCAAGCGCTCGAACCGGTGTGACGTGCGCGCAAATACAGTTCGGAGTAACGTTGCTCCGTAAAAGGATAAAAAAAAAAAACGATTTACGTGACACAAAGTAGAGAATAACAGTGACAAGTAAACACCCTACGTAATCTCCGTTCGCGGCAACTGTGATATTGGAGCATGGATTTCGCGAGTGTGCGTCGGTCTTTTCCGCGTGTGCTTCGCTCCGTTTGCAGTTGTTCGGCGGCCGTTCGGCCGTCTCCGGCTACGCGACCGAACGACGAGAGAGTGCGCACATGTGTGCGCTTGCTGCGCGTCTGTGTGTACAGTGCATAGATGTATATATTGGTACGCGTGCATGATACGCACGCACGCATGCCGGTGTTGTGTGTATGTGTGTGAAGCTCTCGAGTGAGTATACAGAGTGTTTTGCCTGCGTGTTGGTGGTGTTATATCGTGTGTGGTTGGTCTCGTATCCGGCCGTTTTTTTTTCCTGTCTTACGTGCGAATGGAGTGTGAGCTGCGTCCGCTGCTTGTGCCTGTTTCCTTCACGCCGGTCAATGTGGATACGTAAATAATAAAGTGCGTTCGGCTTTTGCCGCCTTCTCTGCCTCCTGTGGATTAACCCAACACGCGTGGGATAAAGGATACGACAAGCGCACAAGTTTGCTGTCGTGTGTGTGTGAGCGCAACATACGGAGCTGAACGGTGGCGCGCGGAGCCCCCGCAGAATTATTTATCGACCTGCACACGAGGTATTGTGGCTACGACTTTCGTGCGGCGACGATGATTCTTTTGTTGCGACACTCATTAGTGCCATTAGTAAGCACTCATTAGTAAGCCGTACGGCTCGCATAAAGGAAGCGTTTACCGAGCTCATCCGTAAAAATTCCTTCTCTCCCCTTCCCTTCTTCTCATTTCCGGTTTTTTCTTTGGTTTTTCACGCAAACAAAATTTTCAGGCGGAGTTTTCGATAAGAAAACGATAAAAAAGATACCGTTGTATATCGGTATCATTTTCGGAATCGATTTTACAACGAAATTTTTCAAGTTTTTGTTTTATACGTTTTATACGTGAATTTATTAATGTTAATAGATTGACCCAGAGCAGATTGAATTTCGCTCTTTTACTTCGATACACGCCAGACATACATAAAACTCGGATAAATTCAATTTGGAACGCCGTTGTTGAAATATGTATCGTTGAAAACTCATAAGTTACATTTGGCCTTTGATCAAATTTTCAGCCAGCAAAGATCAGCTCGGATTCAACGCGCGCGGAGTATATATTTTTACTATCTCTTTGCGTATATATTTTCCAGTATATTTTGTATCTAAAATACACGCGCCGGCTTTTACTGCAGTTGGTGCAGTCTCTTCGAATATGTACATATTCGCGAGACTTCACATTTACCCTCCCCCCTCCCCTCTCTTCCTCTTCCCGGGCGTGTTATTAATGAAAATTAATTTTCTACATTTTGCGAGCTGCGCGCATTTTCAGCTTGAACTAATAGAATGAAATATCTGACTTCGCATCAACTAATTTTAGATAATTCGTAGAAACTGAATACTTCATGTATTTGAATGCATTTTAATGAGATTACTGTCTATAGGGTAACTCCGGTATATGAGCCGCACCTATCAAAAACTTAATTTATCAAATAGTATTTACAATGTTAAAGACAAATTAACTATAC
>QVNW01001147.1:0-32787 GCA_014825475.1 Pseudomyrmex flavicornis
GGGGGGGGGGGGGGAGCGAGAACCGATATAACTAAATGTCTGTGCGCGACGTCGGAAGAAATGCGGAAAGAAGCGACGCTGATTGTCCCCTAGTTTTGCTTGTGCGGAACTTGATCAATTCTACAAACTACGCCGCTGTGTTTTTTTTTCGCGCAAACAAAAGTAAAATATATAAATTTGCCGCTTCCTTCGAATGAATTTTCAATTCGAAAACGGAAGAAATACAAAACAAGTAAATGTCATCTTTTTCATTTTAAAACGGAAGAATATTAATTAAATTGTTTCGTTGCAACGAGGTCTCTCTTCGTTCATTAACGTCCGCGAACAACTTTGATGATTGCCATTTCAACTTCTTCTTTCTCCATTGTTCCAATCAGTTGCGAGATACTCGCGCGTCATTTCCAATTCTAATGCAAGTAGTTTTCTTTTTTTCTTTTTTTTTTTTTTTTTTTATTCGCGTCGCGCAGAGAAATTACTCGCCCCATTTTCCTTCCTCTCCTCCCCCGTTTTTACATCCATCGTTGCGTTTCTCTCATTAAATAATAATTGATACATACGCTCGCGACACGACGCAGAAGAGAAATAATGCTGATCGACGTATTGGAAGCGGCATCTGACAATTTCGCGAGATGAAAAATTACGCGGATAAATTAATGCATTAAAGGTCTTGATAACATTCACACGTGCGCGCTTGCTTGCTCGCGTTTATTATTATTGGAAATCGTCATGAGATATCAAGTTTATCGCGGCGGCAATGAAACATCATAATTCATTTTATTATATCGCTAATTTTATCGCGGAGGTCTGCACACGTGCGATTGCGCGTCCGCCATTTTCCCCGATATTAATTATCTTGTCTGGCTGGAAGCCTTCCATTTATATGAATTTGATAAGCGCGATTGGAAATATATTTGTTGCCAAGCTCATAATGCGTGCAACGTATGACGCGTCGCATACATAATTTGCATAATGTAACAGCCATCGGGACCAAAGATTTAGCCTGATCATGCGGAAGACCTCGCAATAATTACGCTAACGATTAGTCGTGTAATTTTGACAACAAATTTCCCGGCACTTGCATATTTAATATATCGCCTGTTTAATGTTGCAGTTATGTTACATGTATTCACAATATATGTGTGTGTATATATATATTTATATATATATATATATTACACATATTATATCTATATACGTGTATTATCGAGAAAATGTGTGTTGTCGTGGAAACTGCAAATATTTTCCAGACGTCCTACGCGGACCAAAATGGTTGCCGCGCGCGGGCGCGCGCGTGTTCCATTTCTCGCGCGCACCGAATATCCTCCGTTAAACTCGCGCGCGTCTCTCTCTCTCTTTCTCTCTCTCTCGCGAGAGAGCTATTTACCGAAGGTCCAACGTGTAAAAGCGGCGATACGCCGTCGACATGGCGCGACGACGACGACGACGGTCCAAGTCCGCTCGCGCGAATTTGAATCTTATGCATACTGCAGCAGTGTGTCGGTTTCCCGCGGCATCGTAATATCAGCAGCGAGTGCGTGTTTGTTAATCTCCGTGAAATCCCGGATTGGCTGGCTGTGGAATCTTCTGAAATCGAGAGCTTTCGGTGTGGCGTTTGCGCGCGAGCACGCTCAGATGCTTTTAAAGCCCGTAGCCGCTTGTGAAGACGGGCATATATATATATGTATAGTGGCCGGGTTATTTTTAATGCATATTCCTTAGTGTGTGTTTGTGTGTATGTATGTGTATAACATCATACATGCATAATGAGAATGAAATTAGGAGAGTGACCGCGGAAATGCGACGCGGAACGAGGAGACGGCAAGCGAATAATTGAAATAATACACAAGCGATTATGCAAATCTCTCGAATAAAGAAAGATTAAAGTAATTGTATCTCACCTCTCGAAAGAAGATTTATATACGAACGTAATACAAAGACAAATTAACGACAACCGCACTGGAATAATAAAAATATTTGTCCGGGAAATTGCGTTTGTTTATTTTTTCTTTTTTTTTTTTTTTTTTTTTTTTTTTTTTTTTTTAATTTTAGTTTAATTAATCGCTAAGCAATCTTTCTCGATCCGGTGACAAAATTGATGAGAAACGATTATCGCAACGCAATTATATTGATTGCTCGCAGTTTTTGACGGGCGTCAAAAATTAATCCGCTGGCGTTGAGCGCCGAAAATTACTGACTTGAAACCGAAGTGATCGTCGAATTGACAATTTGAACCTAATCCAGGCTGGCGCTTCAAAATCCGACAACGAACGTATAGCGGCGCGCGCGGGATTGTCGGAGCGTGTCGCGAAATTTTTCTATCGTCGCCGATCGGGTGGTGATCGATTAATTTTTCGATCCTGGCGATGCGAAATAACGAGCCGCGCGCGCACGCGGGCGCGCCTGCAAGTGCTTCGCGCGCATTCAGTAATTTGCGCGACGACGAGGGTTTCAATCGACGCGGGTCCCTCGGGGAATAATTAGACAGCGACAATTTCGACAACGTGCGTGTATGATTAATGACGGAGGAAACTTCTTCGGTAATGAGCTGGGCAAAGCGTCACATTCCCGTCACATTCTCAACAATCTAAGAAATGCATCGGAGTCGTTCGTTCGGGACAAATTGAATTCATTTGATTTAATTGAAAACGCGTTACACCCGAACTTCAAACTATTATTGTTACACAAGTTAAAGACGTGTGTAACAATGCCAGTCGCGTGTAAAGTGCAAATGTTGCACGATTAAAAAGAAAATAAAATTTCAAACAAAAACAAAAAAACAATTAAATCCGGTGGTTTCAATATACAAAAATGTTTTCGACTGTCTGTAGCAGACTAGACGCATGTTTTACAATTTTGTGCGAGTGATTGTAAACTTTACTTTTTACCAAAAGCAAAGTTACAAATATATACACTCGTGTGACACGAGGCGCGTTGTGTAAGAATCTGCAGTGCGTAATCGATTACAACAAAAAAAAAAAAAGGAATTGATTCACGGCTGGCCCAGCGAAACAGAATGAATTGCATCAGCGGAAACGTTGTCGATCTCTGCGCCCGAAAAAAAAAAAAGAAAAAGTCTCGCGTGCAATCCACCGTTATCCATTAGTGGTTTGCTGACACTATACGTGCACGCTGCGTAATCCTTTAATCGAACGTTATTTATCGGAGACTTTCTCGAGGGACAAGAAACTATCGAGTGTGCGAACGAAGGGGTCTCGCACGTCCGATGGGGGATTCGGCTTAACGGACTGAAATCCATTCTGCTTGGAACAGCAACATCTCAATGAAGTTGAAACCGGATATGTTATTAACGTGGCTTTGTATCTCCGAGTTGTAAACCGATAATAATCTACAATCCAAGATGTACCCGAGGCTTCGTTTTTATAAAAATAGAAAGAAGAGAAAAAAGTACGATTGCAAAAGCAAGCAAAAGACGGTTCTATTTAAGCATCAGAAAACTTCGGGACAATTTTCAAGTAACTTTTCACTTATTTAAAGCGCGCACCGTGTAGTGCATAATTAAACTTGTTATATAAATTATGATTCGAAGATTATATACTATGATTTTAAAGCAAGAAAATAAAAGTTTCCACTTAAGCCTCAGGAAAAACTTTTCTCAGGAGAAATTTCGAAAGTAACGTTTCGTGTACCTGTTTAATTAAATTAAACGTGCTACAGTACGCAATTAAAATAGGGATTATAATTTTTAATTTGAATTATAATTCGAAAATGATAGTTGATGCCGCGGCAGATAGACGAGACGGATCGTATCTTGCGCCAACAGCTTAGCGCGAAGTTCTTCTCGAATTGGCTATGAATACGCGATAAATTAGGTGGGAAATTAGGTGGGAAATTACAATGTGATTGATTCAGAGGAGCTTCGCGTTTCCCAAATCGACCGGGGAGCTCGCACGCTTTGAAACGTGCTCTGCGACGTGAAAAGCAGCGACAGATAAGTAGCGGGAAGGGAAGCGAAACAGAAGCACCAAGGGGAGAATAAAGTGAGAGAAAGAGAGAGGGAGAGAGAGAGAGAGAGAGAGAGAGACAGCGAGAGCCAAGATTTGCATTTAAACTTAGGCTGGTACGGACCAAGTTTTCTATGGCGTCAGCGGCGTGCGCCATTAGCGCGGCCCGCGGCATTATTATATTTTGTATTTAACCAAACTTCGACGCTTGTTCGTGGAGTTAAGCCTGCGCCGCGCCACCTCGCGCGCGACGATCTTCCAAGTTTCCCAAGCAAGCTTCCGCGTTTTCAACTCCCCTTCATCGCGCGTTTACCACCGGCTGCTGGAATTCGCGCACTCTCTGGTTCCGTCGTGCGCGGGCGGGAGAACCAAACGCTTTTGTTTACTTTCCGAAAGTACGGACGATCTCTGCTCTCTTTTGTCGGCCCTTTTGTTACGCTCGCGCGCGCATTCCCCGGTCGCGTGTCTGTTCCGAGCTCAATGTGCCGTTTGCTTTCTTTGCCGAAAGCGCCGTTGGAGAAGCAACAATGAGAGATGTTTCAGCCTTTTCCCCTCGATGAGTTAAACGTCGTGCGCAGCACGTTAACGGTAATATTTACTTATTTCCGAAACAGTAAGAACAATTGATGTTGACACAGAATATATGTCTAATCTAAATCCACTCTCGGGGTATATATATCGAGTTATATTTTCAAATATTTACATATCACGAATAATCCAGCGCGACATCTTGCGCGCGCGAGAGTTTATATTTTAACAACGTGCGTGCAATATGGCGAATGTGATGTTTGAGAAAGCAATCTACATACATACGGCGGTGTTATGGCGGTGTTAATGTCGACGGCGGAGAATTTGCGAAATGGCAGGGACGTATAAATTTCACAACCGTTTCGCGGGGGCCTCTTTCTGTCCTTCTCGCAACCCCCCAACCCCCTCTCGCGACGACGCTGACATAATTTATAATTTTAATAACCGCTGGAAAGTGCGGCGCGCGCAATGACGTCTCTCTCTTTCTAGGGGGAGAGAGCCCCGAGACTTTCCTCATTCCGCTCTTACGTGACGACAATTCGCCTGAGTAATGGCGCTAACGAGTGCGCGAGAAGAACTTCGAAGACTTTCGAAGAAAGAAACTCAGTCCAACCAGTGTCCTCGGCTGCCTCGACTTGTGCACGACGTATTCATCAACAACTGTTATTGTAGTATACAGATTTTTTGATAAATCACAAGTCTGTGTTGCTTTCGGAAAAAAAATTCTTGAGATTAATATTAGAATTAACACATTTTTTTTTTCTAACCTGAAAAATGACCAGGTAATCGTCTTTGTACAGTCCTACTTAGAGAGTTTTCATTTTAATTTTCGAAGACTAAAAGTTCCCTATAGTTCAGAAAACGAATACTCGAATTTTCCAAGTCCCGAGGGTGAATTATTATTATTATTATTATTATTTTTTTTTTTTTTTTTGAGGATTCCGAGTAATTTCCATCGGAGTTCTCGCTTTATTTCGAAGAACCAGTTTCCTACACAGTTTTGAATCCAAGACCGGTATACCTATTCACAGACAGATCCTGTATGTAAGGTCGTCTTGGGTTCGTCTTCAGACGTTCTATAGCCAATGAAACGGTCCGTGCAGCATCTTAAGATGCACTCAGGACGATCTTGAATATAAGACCGCAAACTAGAGAAATACCTGCCAAAATCTGCGATTGTCATTGAAGTCTACGTAGAGTCAAAAAATTCTCCCGGTGTAACCTACGAATATTTTTCTTTAAGTAATACATGTGTTAAAAAATAGAGAGAAAAGTTATAAAAAATAATATATTTTTATTCTTAAAGAATAAAAAGGTAATTGTGAGAGGAAGTTGACAACTTTTCAACGTTACGATGTTATATTTTCATGGAAAATGTCTGACACAAATGTAGTTTAAATCGATTAAATTACATACATTTAATTACGTACATTTATTAATTAATAGAAAATAATAAAGAAAGAAGCTGTTGAAGGATTATTGTGGCAATCTGTCAGTCAACACCTCTTGCGTGAGAAACATTCATTTTGATTTAAACTACAAGACTTCGCATGTTTCGCTCGCGTCTTCGTAATTCAATATGGCTGCAAGTGATGAGAGAAACAGGAGCTTTAATCAACTTCCCTCGGCAACTCTCAATACGTCGTACATAACGTGTTTCTCGACCGTTGTGTGAACGCGTACAGGTATATGATCGCAGAAGGGAACGGTTACGAAAGTTCTATAATATCTCTGTAGTCATCCTTAAAAACTTTCCGATGTCTCTGGGTGAGAGTCAGTTTCCCGGACAGTGTGATCTTATTAAAGTATCATCTTAAGTTGCGCTATGCGCGCGCGCCTGGAAACTTAAATGAAAATTTGTAATAGAGAAGTCTTTGCCAGAGGCAGATGTTTTCCTCTAATTTACTGACTTTCGGCTATCCTCGTTAACTATATTTATATACGGCGCGCCTCGCCGTAAATCTTCTTTTTTACATTGCACAAATCAAATTTTATTATTTTTGTTTCGATATTTTTATTCGGTAAGTTTTTTTTATTTTCATAAGTTGTAGCCATTTTTTTTTTCGAACGATAATTCAATTTTTATAAGATTGAAAATTGCACGCGCATGTCCGTGTCATTTCAGTTATCCGGGACGTGAGTGCGTGAGATACAATATAGCATGTTAACAAACAGTTGCGACAAACCCTTTCATTTCGACGTCGACAATATGTCGGCATGTCGCTTTAGATGTCCTACTAGGATCTTGTTAAAGCGTCGACAGGCAATTACCCGTGGGCAAGTTTGCATATCAGCGACGAGCTGGAAAATCTCGTGAAGGGTCGTAAACAATTTTTGCTCGTTAATTTTTAACCGTTTGAAATTAACAGTCGGGAAAATGTTGTTCGATATTAGAGCTTTATAATTAGATTTGTTTATATTCATATTTCATCAAAATAGCGGGAATATCTAATTATGCGTTTGTTAATAATCACGACGATAGAAAAAATGTTTCTGACGTAAGCTTGAACGAGTTGCGAATCCATATCTGCGTGTGACGCGCAAAAATGTAAAATACACGCGCGTAAATCAACGTCACTGTTCGTCCGACAATATAAATACTGTCAGAATAACACGGACAAGAAGGTGTCTTATTTTTTCAGAACAAATAAAATATGAATGTGTGTGTTTTCTTGTACTTCTCTCTTGCGCGCCGCGGCGCGTATTTCGAAGTTGAGTTTGACTCTCTCGTATTCACGTTTTAATGAAATTTTTATCCTAAAAAAAGGTACCGCATTAAGTGAGCGCTACGTCAAATTCCGTTGAATTTAAACGCAATTTAAAAATTGCAAAAAAACATATGTTTGAAAAGTGCTTTTTCATATTTATTTTGAAGTTTTAATATCGCGCTTTGACGTGCATAGCTCTCGCACTTCAATATTAATGCACATTCGTACAAAAAAAGGATCACGAGAAGAAAACGTTACGCGTCGCCGAGTTAATATTTCGCGCACGCGCACATATTTACTCGAAAACACAATTGGAATGTTCGAGAGCACCTGAATGTGGGAGAGCACTGTGCAGATACAATCCTCGATACGTGGCATGTAATCGCTTTGACCTAAACGCGCGCCGCAGTGCACAATGTTATAGTCATGTGCAACGCCACTAATGTCGACGATTACGTTTGCGGAAGGGAATCAGGACAGCGCGCGAGCGCACCGCGCGAATGTGGGTCATGGCACGCGGCGAGTCCTTGCCACTTCCAATGGCATTATGTGAAAATGCATGCAACGCGCGAAACGTATCGCTACCAAAGAAAATATTTGCAAATAAAAGTTCATTTGTACTTCGATTTTAATATCTGATTGTGATAAATAATCGGTTTAAATATCGACTAATACTTTAATGGACCAGAAAGCTGAGATTCCACGGATGGAGATGGGGTAGTTTAAATAAATTTCAATACGTTGATGTATGGGGACGTTTCGATCAAACTTTATTATTGCGATCGTCATCAGCCAACTGAGCATGAAAAGAAAAAACAATCATCCGATGATGATCACAATAATAAATCAAAACGTCCCATACATCAACGTGTTGAAATTTATTTAAACTACCGCCTGCATCCGCGGAACCTCAGCTTTCTGGTCCATTACGAAGTATATTAGTTATAATCACATTTGAAGCTGGTTTTTAAACTTAATATTAAATATCGAAGTATATACGTTACATGTAAAATCTTATATCTACGTGTTAAATATTATTTAAAAACTGTATTTCGAAAAAATTGTATTTTAAAAGTTATTTAACTCTTTGAATACTGTTCGCGCATATATGCTCTCAGAGAAAGAAGTTCATTTTGACGCGTGAGCGCATATATGCGCCCGAAGTAAGAACTTATTTTCCCTTAGCCTGTGGGAAATAGACTCATACACGCGCTTGGAACATGATACATAAGAGTTTCGCTATGAATTACTTACTTATTTAAAAGCTCTCATTTGCACGTTTGCTTTTCCCCACTTGTTAGCACAGAGAGTACTTTTTTATCGCAATGTTCCCAAAGAAATAAGTGGATTCTTCTCTAAAAAGTTTTATATAATGTTATATAAGCATTCTAAATTCTCTCTCTCTTTCTCTTTCGGAGATTAATGGCGTTTAAATATTTATTTATTTTAAATTAACGTTGTAGAAAGCGACAGACGGATCTGCGCTTTGATAAAAAAATTTTCTTTCGGAAAAATAAACTTGCGGTCACTTGCCACGTGAAATGGGTTTGATCCCGTTTCTAGCGGTCGAAATGGTTCTTGTACGATGCCTCTGTAACTGCATCGACCGCGGCGCGGTGGTTTTCCCATAGGCACGAAATCATTATGTAATCGATGTTGGCGGACTACTTTTACCTTCAATTTATGCACCCGTCGAATTTACGACGGCGGTGTATTCATGTACATGCGCTGTGTATCGGTGTACACAGTGATAATCGTCGTTGCATAATTCTGCATCAAATCGATTTGGTTCGGAGCGGAGCGCAACAACACACCGTCTCATTTATCTTACGGCACAAAATAGCTCGAATCCTCCATTCGATAATCAATTTGTAGACATTCGGTACATTAAGCTACGCTCTGTTTGATAATGAAGATTCGATTTGTTTGCCATTGATTGGCAAATCAAATTGAAAAGAAAAAAAAAAAAGGAAACCTATATTTCAAGTTAAAATTTGTTTAAAAAGTTGTAGTTCTCTCTTTTTTTTTTATATATACAGTTTCTGTACAAAGATATTTTTATAAAAACTCCATCTTATTAAGTGCATTTGAAGAACACTGATTTTAATCATGTTACATTCTGTATTTATTAGGTTACTCCGCATACATACTTCGTCGTTTGAGGTTTCATCGAAGTTTAGTTTCCTGAATAGCTGCTAAAGTTATTATCTGATATCGTGCAGCTACAGGCTAGTATCAGTTGATATCAGATAATAATGAAGCATTGCAATCGCTAATGCAAGATTAATGTCCAATCTCCGTCTCTCTCTCGCTCGCCTCGCTCTCTTCCTCTTCCTCTCTCTCTCTCTCTCTCTCTCACACACACACACACTTTATTCGATATATTTCGCTATCTTTATGTCAATTTACTCGTGTAATAGACTCCACGTATAATTAAAGTAAATTAATTGTCCTTGACGGATTTTAATTTGCCTTTGCACAGCTTTCCACCTGCAAAAGTGACATTTTATACGTTTAACATGCAAAATATCACAATAATGCAAACTTATTCTCCGTAAATACATTGAGTGTTGCGTGTTCGCTGTGTGCGTGTATTTCCATATTACAACCTACTATTAGAGGAAACATAATTTGCTTCATAATGCAACTACAGATGCACGATTTCCTGGTTTCTATTATGTACAAAGTTGTTATCTAATATCCTAATAGAATTTGCAGAAATTTATATGACGTAAAAAAAAATGCAGATATTCTTGAACAAACAATTATTCAAAATAAAAATTACATTAAGAAGTTCCTTTCATGTGTAATAAATAAAAAGTGAGAGACTAAAAGGATGTGTTAGTTATATAACATTTTAAAATTTTTATATATTATAAATATATAAAAACTTTTATATCAAATATAATTTTGCAAGCTCGAAACATAATCAGAAAACACGTAATCGAAGAAACGTAATTAGAGAAATGTTATTTGTGTGATTAATATTGATCAGCGTGTTATAATATTATTTAATATTTATTATAATATTTATAGTTTATTTTAAGCTCTCGGTGTTTTATTTATAGACGCGCAAAAAAAAATATGTTTTTTTTTTAAATCTTGCATCGAGGTTATCGGAATATCCACGGATATGTGTTAGATATTTTGATGGCGAAACGTCAAGAAACGCAACATCTAATCAATAAAAGTGCATCCTCACTCACACTTGCACGTGATATGGATGCGAGAGCCATGTATGTCAAGTATGTGGGTCACACGATGCATTTTCTTGCACCCTTTACACGGTCAGATGAACGGCTATGTGGCAGTTTGGCCTGGCTGTAATTACGCTCGTTCGGCAATACCGTATATACCTACCCTCTCTGTAACGCGTCAGTTTTTTATCCCCAAGCGCGTGTGACGCTTCTCTCTTTCCCCGTTAATTTAAAATTATAAAAGCGTAAGCAATACTCTTCGCTCTGCGTTCAAGTTTGCGAGAGAAAGAAATAAAAAAACCTGAAATGTGAAATATAATACATAATTATCAGAGCAGATAAAATATAAATATACGGAACTGTGTTGCTTAATAAAAAAAACTTGAAAAAAAAGCAACCTCAAATTATAATTAGCTATACATCGTTCGTTCGCGATTCTTGATTTGAAATACAGAGCGATTGTAAATTAAATTTGAGTCAAGTTTGTGGTTAATTATGATTTTCAAGAAAGTTCGAAAGTTCCGAATTAGAGCGGTGAAAATTTTTGCGCACTCTACGTCAGAGCAATCTAACTATACTGTAATATAATTACAGTTACGAATAATTTTTAATTAACGCGAAGAGAAACTTTTCTGCTTAATTACATGAACAAGGTTCTCAAAATAATACATGAAAAAGAGATACAGAGAAATAAAAAACTGATGAATGTATCATTATCATTATTATCTCCCTGTGAATGAGGGAGAAAGAATACATCCACCGCCAGCGTGTCGTAAAAGGCGACTAAAATGGAGCTCATCATATTAAATATGATGAAAATTATTATTATTATTATTATTATTTATTATACATTATTATTTTTATTATTGTCATACATATATGACATTTTTCGAGAAAAAAATTCCGGTAAAAAGTACGAAAATGCAAAAGATGTTTTATATCTGTTGTACCACTTTGCCGGTTCTTCTCTGTACATATTCGGGTCTCTCGCGTGCACGTGTTGCTGCGAGTAAATGATTCCGACTATCCAGAAACTTCCTCGTTCGTAGAACCAAAGCGGATGGCGTTGAAAGGGAGCTCGGGTCGAAAAAAAAAAAAGAGAAGATGCAATCGATATTCTCTCCACCTCGCGCGAACTTCCCTTCAGCGCCCCCGCCTCGCTGATGCACCTATACATGTACGAATTTATCCAGCGCGAGCTCTCCTCTTTTCGGTCCCGACGTCACAATATAGAATGCATTTCCGTTCACGGCTGAGCCGTTTCGCGATCCCTTTTGTACGCGGTCTTTTTCATGCCAGACTTTCGCGCGGCTCTCGACCTTTCTCCGCCTATATTTCCACCCTCTCCTCCCGCTCATCCGAGGCCGAGAATGTTTTACTCGGCGGATGACGTATATCCCGAATGCATTCCCGTATGCAAATCGCGCGCGAGACACAAGAGTGAGAGAGAGAGAGAGAGAGAGAGAGAGACTTTGCGGCGAACTGCAGATTATCGATGAGAAGTGCGAAAGTTAGTGGTAACAAGAGACTGCACTGGAACGCATTTCTCTTTTTTTTAGTTTTAAATAAAGACAGTATTTTTTTGAATTAAAAAAACTGAAATATTGGAAGAGAGTAAAGTTTCTTTTCGGAAAGAATATCGCATTATCAAATCGAGATATGTATGCGTGGCAATTATGTTGGATGTGTCTATTTAAAAAAGGAAATGAAAAATATTAAGAATTATTGAATATTACATTATAATACATATTTGACAAAATGTTTGACGCAAAATAGTCTGTATTTGAATTATTATTATTTGAAGAAATTACATATAACGCATTTTGTGGAAAATCGATGTTGCAGAAACGATTGCATGTATGAAATTATGTCGCGTTATAGTCCTATTTTCTAAATTGCCGGACACGTACGACTGCAATCAAGTTTTACGATCCTACGAAGCTTTTTGCAGTTCGCGGGGCAAAGTTATACGCGAGCTTTATTTACGATCTATAGGGAGAGTTGGGGCTATGAGACTGGTTTTGCCGTGAGTATTTCTCAATCGCTTTTTTTATTCGCTACCGCCTGCAGGCGATGTAAAGTGCCTACAAGCACAGATCAAGAGGTCGCGCAAGAAAGCTCTTAGGGGAGAAAATTGTGGTTTTCTCGTAAATCGATGGCGATACACGATTCTCAAACTCTTTGGGAATTATATGCCGCTATGCGAAATAGATTTTCTCCATTGTTGTGGTGTTCTTGTAAAAGCTCGTAAAGAAAACGGCACTACACAGAGAGATATTGAATTTTATTGAAAACAAAACGTAATAAATTTTCTCGATAAAACGATATATCATAACACGATACAATACACAGCGTAATCAAAAGTGAAGGGAAAGTGAAGTATCTGACGAGGATTCGAATCTCGAAAAAAAAGAAAAAAGATAAAATAATAATCAGCAAACAAAATTATCGAGTAATCTCGTTCTGTCAGATCATGTTTCACGTGAAACTTTTCGCTGTTTAATTTGCGTTTTTATAGTGTTATTACTATATGTTAGTGTGTAGATTTTGCCAAACGTTTATATGTCAATAAGAGAGAAAAATTCTTACTTTTTATATTTTTACGCTAGGGAAAAAGCTGATGTGATCAATTTCGGACAAAGCACTAAATTCATAATTCATCTTATTATTTTAGCTTGACATGTGCATCTTATCTGTCAATAATAAAAATCTATGTAAAGTTAGGAATACAGGTTAAAAAAAAAATAATATTTTTTGTCAATATCAACCACCTATTATATATATTATATTATATTTGTACATATAAAATACACATGTAACAAATATTCTATGGAATAAAATAAAAAATGATGTTCTCCGGTTCTCGTAATGAAAATTCCAAAATCGGATTAGTGAGTCGGCAATTTGTAACGATTGCGAAGTGTTGTGCAGCGAATTTACTTTGTGTTAATTTTCCATACGTTTTGACTTTATTTGAAACCATTTTCCAGTGGATTACATTTATTTTAGTAAAATAATTCCTTTTGAATTTGAAAAGTACGACGATGTTAATGTTAAAACTGTCACATTGAGAAATTGAAATAAATAGTATGACGAAATAGTTGAGAAAGTTATAACTATGCAACAGTGTCATTTGAATGAAATAAAATAATTGCCAATATAAATATGTATGTGATATGAAACGTTACTTAAGTGAGAGTTTCGTCAATATTAAATTAAACATGTATGTATCTTTTTAAAAACCTTTGTACAAATTTACTGTTGTTTCTCTCTCTTTTTCTCTTTCTCTCTATACTTTTCTTCTTTCTCTCTTTCCTCTCTTTAATTATTCAATGAAATCCCTAACATGATCGTGTAAAAAGAAAATAAGATCTACATTAACCGTTGGTCCATCTGTCCAGTCAAAACTCTTTTTCGAACATAGCTATTCATTATCGTTGTCGTCGCTTGATGAAACTTTTAGTACATCTTTAAAATGCATAAATATTTTTTTCATCGTTGCAAATGCACGGCGCGTTTTATCACGATACGTATAAACAGAATAATACGTCAATATGATAAAGTGAAAAACGAAGGATGCATATATATATAGATATTTTATACATAAATTTTTTTGTAATTTATTAATAAACATGGGAGAGAAAACTATAGAGACACTTGCAGAATTTTTATGCAAATTCTGTTCCCTCAATGTGTACTCGGAGATAATTAAAAATCTTACCGGAGCGGCCAAAAATATACAAATATATAATATTAACCCTTTAAAAAATCGATAATCTTGTACATGTATTATAAATATCTCTTTTCTTCATCCAGCTGCTCTTTCAATTATGATATGCAAATTTGCCAGATAACTCCCACGCAAGGAAGTTTTTTCTATTAAAACTTCTATCGACATTTATGAAGCACCCGCCTGAGTCAACGGTTTTTATTTTTATCGCAAACATCCGAGGGTTCTTCAACCCTAACTTGTTTAATTCGCAAAGACACAGTGAAATATAAATTATTCGCGAGAGAATAATACACAAGATATAAAAGCGCGCTTCTCAAAATATTACAAACTGTATGCGGCGCTAGTACTTTGTTCTTCGCGTGTACATATAAAGCATCTGCAAGTTCGACTGCTTTGCAGCTTCGGGAACGAAGTTGATTTTGCAGATTTACGGCGTTTGATACAAGCAGGATACGTTGCTTGTATTATTCATGATGTATCAACGACGTACGAACGGATAGTGTCACAAACTTCTAAAACGTATGTCTGACGGGCACGTCGAAACAAGTTAGTCGATGGATAACATGCCCTTACTTTTGAGTTTGAATATTTAAAATGTGTCGATGTGTGACACTCTTCTTTCCCCTCCTCCCCCCTCTCGTATGATGTGCGCAAACAGAAAAGTGTCCGTCTCAATTTGATGCAGCGATGGAAACGCGAAAGTGCGCGAAAATTGATCGAAAATAAAACGATCCTATTGATCATTTCGCATTCGCGCGCTGATTCGGCGAAATTAATTATTTCCAGAAATACACTGGTATACATTGCGCTATTGGGATACCGGTATGCCACGGGCCACAAGAGTGTATATGTACATACATTGCGTGTACATACATTGTCATAAACGCGCAACCAAAATGCAACTTCTACTCTCTTACGCGACGACCCAGTTTGCTCGTTTATGCGAGCACAATGCGCGGATATCACGTGCCGGATTCAATATGACTCTGTCCCTCGTTGTGTACCTTGCTACGCATAATGGACAGTTACTCGATTCCACCCTATGTATGCGAGCAAAGCTTTTTAATTTGCAACTATGCTCGCTAGCTTTTGTTGTTGTTTTTTTTTTCTCTATTTTATCGTCATCAATCTTCTTCCGCACGCGTCATCATGCACTGCTTTCATTTAGATTTTTTTTTTTTTTCATTTTTTTGGGGGGAGTTTTTATAACGGAAACTCGCATTCGAGAATGCGTCATATCGGAGAGAGAGAGAGAGAGAGAGAGAAAGAGATACATATAAAAACAATATCAAATGTAATAAAGAGATGTTTTTATGTTACCATGCGACAAAAGAATGTAAGGGAATATAAATGAAAAAGGACGACAGACACAATAAAACGCTGTTGTATGCGCGTCAAAAATTGCAATAAATCAAAATGGCCGTGCGTTTCGCGTTCTAACAAATCGAATAAATTCTTTTGAGGGAGAACTGCCTGTTTAAAAAAAAAAAAGATCACGCGTCTTTGAACAAAAAAAAAATCAACGCGAGTACATCTCACACTTTGATACCGATGTCCGCCTTTCACGTCTATTGATGGGCTATTCCCACGAAGACAGCTTTAGCAGCAAATCCGACGAACGACACATTTTACGAGTCCTAGGCTTTATCGGACGAGGATACCGTGAGTAATGAAACCGAAACGAACGAAGCGTCCGGCCGCGTGACCGGGTTTAAAAAGGTCCAAAAAAAAAGCAGTCCCCTAAATTTGATTGCGCGTACGTCTCTTTCTCTCTCTCTCTCTCTCTCTCTCTTTTTCCAACCCTCGATGAAATTTCGTAAGCGAACTTGATTGAACAATTTGCTGGACAAATAGGTAACTGACAGTCCGGCCGGTTGTTCACACATTATGATTGGGTTATCAGCGTGCCGTGTGGTACTAATGCCTACGCACATGTAACACGTCATTAAATTATCGACAGTAATTACGTATTTTGCGGAACGCGTGTGAGTCGAACCGTCGACGCAGTGCACACATCGGCGAAAAAGCGGGAAATTTGTTTAGAGCCATTACGTAATTTGCACGATTATTTAGTGACTTCATTCCACAGGACGGGGGAACACGATGAAGAAATTCGCACAATATAAGCGTCAATTTGAGTTACAATTGTATCTGTTGATAAAAATATAAAGAAATTAATTTTGCAAATCAACGATTATTTGAAATTCCTGTTTGATTTACTTGCATAAATATTTAATATATTTATTTAGAGCGAAACTTGGAAATGGCATGCAAATCAAATATATATCGTTTGATTCGAGAATACGAACCAGAAAAAGTACAAACGAAGAAAGAAATAGCATTAGATACATAGCATGTTGCGTTTCATATACGATCGTTTATTATCTGTTTCCGTGATATTGCATTTCTGCTGGTCGCGTTCATTACTCTCGTCTGCGCACAGGTAGTAAATGCACTCCATTTGCATGTTGGTTTATGAAACCCCGTATCGTTGCCAGTTATCACCTTTAAATTGCCGATGTCGTAAAAGTTGCGTCCGCGATAAGGAAAACCCATTTAAGTTGCACCCTTCGCGATTAAATCACATTTTCGTCTAAATTTCCTTCTGAGCGAGTTTCTCTCTCTTTTTCTCTTACACATTTCCAAATTTAAAAAAAGCTCAGTCTCTTTTCCACGCATACGTCTTTGCGATGTTGCGGTTTTACTTTTTTACTTAGCAAATCAATCTTTTGTCGATTATTATCGAGCGCAAGTGTAATCAACACCGGAGCTTGTTGATATAAATATTCGTGTGAATATAATCGTTCGACGATGAAGCGTCGGAAAAGCAGAGTGTGATAAAAGCAATATCACGGGGAATTTGTGTGAGTTCATACATCAAATCCGGTATATTTATCCCAATCTCTGACGTTTGGTGTTACTTTTTTTTTTTATTTATTTATTATCCGCTTTCATCGTGTTCTTTTTGCACACGGATCAGAAAAATATCTCTTATATTACATTTTATATTTTTCTGAGTCTGTTCTCTGTCTCTGCGTTTTTATTGTGGATGTCACGCACTTTCTTTTTGCAAAATAAAATACAACTGATTATAACGTATACGCATTTGTGGAAAATTATTTGGTTTCAAGTTTTTATATTCAACTAATTAAGCAAAAAACTGTGGACACTATATATTTATTTAAATAACAATAATTGATAATATGTATTTAAATAACATGTTGTGGGAGAGAGAGAGAGAGAGAGAGAGAGAGAAGGACAAGTAAACAATTATTGAGTTTAACTAGTTATCTAACTAGCCATCTAACTAAATTAATACACGTATTTGAGGTGAAGACTTGTAGGAAATTTCCGTGAAAATAGATCCCACGTGTGTACACTTCCCCTTACGAAACTAGCAGTGTTGTTGCTGACTATTTCGCTTTGCAATATAGCGCATTTTAGTTTTAGCGTGTGTGCTCGTTTTTCATACAAGAATAATACACTTCAATTACGCGAGCGTTTATGAAATTCTTTGCTGTTTTATTTCCGGTTGAAGTATTTGAAAGTTATAAACTAAAAATGAGTTTAAGTGTTTTTAAGTGTTTTTTTTTTTTTTTACAAAGGAAACACTTAACTAATATACACAGAGAAAGAAAAAGAGACAGAGAGATAAAATAAGATAAGAGAGTGAAGAATAAATATGCAATATTCAAACATTCTGTAAATATTATTTAAATTATTAAATTTACGATAAAAATATTACTCGCGTGCTTTAATGAAGCAGCGGCATTTGTACTATTTTTTTCCCCGTTAATTGATCGACTTAAAACTCGATCAAATCTATCCCTAAATGAAACATATCGAGTTTGAAAATTCCTCATCAAGAGACAAAATATATATATGTATATATATACATACACATATCCGTGTATTATCGTTGGCAAGCAAATTTCAAAATTCACTCGTGTGAAACCCGAGGGTAACGCTTACGATTTTCCGGGTTTATGACATTACATGAGAATACGTTAGAAACTAGCTATCTTTACCCGCGAGGCAGGAAACACAAAATTACAAGCGCCGTTCTTCTCTGTATCTTTCGTAATTTCTTGAAATTGCATCTTTCAGATATACGTCTCGTACAACATCGTGCTGCATACAAAAAAGTGATTTTATCTCTCGAAACTTTGCAAGGAAAAAGACAAGTGTTCGAAGTAGATAAAACAAAAATAATCATCTCGCGAGATGACAAGTCTGATTCTTGTGTTTTTGTTTTGTTTTGTTTTGTTTTCTTCTCTTCCCTTTTACGGTTCGTAGCATCTGAAACGAAACAATTAGCGCAATCGCCCTCTTTCAATGCGAGTGTTATTCCGTCGATTCTCTTTCCCTCCTCCTTCTCCTCCCTCGTGCATCCATTTGACTTTTGCTCATCGATGCATAAATGCTAACTCGAATGCTCTGTATGCTCGCTACATACATATCGATGTATACGCTCGTTCAGAGTAATAAAGAGATGTAACGCATCGTGTATCGAAGTACATATAGAGAGTTTCGCGATATATATATATATATATGTATATATATATATTTTTTTTTTGGCCGTTCCTTTATACTATATACTATATACTATGTACTATATATGTATACATATATATATTCAATTTACATATATGTACATATACGTGATATATAACGTGTATGTGCCGCAACCGTGATATATGCAGAATGGATTGAAGTTACAGAGAAGAGAGAAGAGAGCGCTTCGACGACAGGGTGTACAATGCGTGATCGGCTCAACCACCACGACGAAATATGCGTGACGAGTGTCGATTTGCGATCATCGTGTTAAAAAAAAAAAAAGAATAAGAATAAAAAAAATTCTTTACGCGAGAGAGAAAAGTCTTTATGGCGAGAAAGAGAGAGAGAGAGAGAGAGAATACTTGCGCGTCGCGGAGCGGAAGTCAACCCGTTTATCGCATCCTTCTTAAAAAATCCGATAGCGCGCACAGAGATGATTCTGCTCGGTACATTGCGTGCGCGTTTGCTTTATTCAATAATATTTCAATTTCGCGATGCGCACATCCCTCAACACACGCGAGAAAACGATACGAATTCTGCGCGCAAAACGGCAGCAGTTCCAGGTTTTGACATGCCCGCGACGAAGAGGCAGTCGAGCGAAAAGTTGCGTCTAGAAACTGGAGAAGCGAAACCCACGACAAATCCGCGGTTAAAAGCTTGTCGTTTCTCCGCCACGGTTTGAAAAGCGTTTCGCGCATTTCGCGCTCTTCCTCTCTCTCTCTCTCTCTGTCTTTCTCTTTAGTTCACTCGCGCGCGGATTCTCCGGAGAGCTCGCAGAATTATTCTTGCGCGGAATTATTCATCCCTCTGTCTGTCGGTTGTTTATCCTCGCCTCGAACAGCTCCCGAACACACACAACGCGTGACTCCGTTATTAGTGTGCGGCGCGACTGTACCGACGAAATAATTAAGCTCGCATGTGCTTTCGGTTAATGTGTGCGCGACTGATATTAAGGCTGTTGCGTTGCGTCAACTAATGGAATACGTGCGTTACATTATTCGCGACTTTAATATCACGCTTTCCGCTCATATATCTTTTTTTTTTTCTTGTTCCTCAGCCGCTTGAAACACATCCCTTTTTTCAAAGCGCGCAACGCTGAAGAAGAAGCTCTTCGAGACAAATTACCGCGAATTTTAATGTTTTTTTTCTTTTTCTTCATCTCGGACTTGTGCGTAATTTTTTTGTGCTTTTTCATATTTTCGCGTATATTTCCTGACTGATTTCGAAACGTTAACGAGTTCCGCCGGAAAATTCGTTATTACATTTGTGCTTAATAAATGTTAACGTTAAAATCACAAAAGCATTTCTCTTCCGCGCGGCAGTGTGTTGTTATATTAAAATCAGTTATTTTCTCTCGTATAGGAAGTATTTTATATAGCAAACATATTTCGCAGATCAAAGTGTTACGTAAAAACGTCAGTAGTTTGAAACAACATTTCAGCGTCCGGGACGCGAACAAACGCTACCATAAATAAATTAATCTTTCCCGCGGCACACACCGCGCGCACAGCATCATCCGTATAAAATCTCCAAGAGCTTGTAAACGTATGTTTCTTTCATTTTTTTTCTTTTTTTTTCGGGTTTTTGTTTTCTCCTCGTCGTCGCGGTAAGACTTCGCGGGTGTCACGACGACTCTGCTTCAGAAAAATATAACCCCCCGCCGACTTGTTCGTTTTGTTTTTTCGGGTCAGACAACGGGCGGTATCTTGAATACAAACGAGCCCGAGCAGCGAGTCTGTCTGCCGCAGCAGGAAAAGCATATTCCTTCCGCGCGGCGATGACGGGCGAATGTAGGAAAACTTCGTTCAAATTCGAGCATTATGGAGAATTCAGACGTTTCACAAATATGAGATTGTAACGCGCGTGTATTCTCTCCGATGCGGACGCACGGAGCATGGAAATTGAAATTTTTCCGGAGAAAATAACCGACGCGTCCAATTTCGTATTATGTGTAATTTCGTGAAATTCAATCGCGCGCGGAGGGACTTTCTCGTGATTGATGCGTGTCGCGCAACAAGAAAAACATTGTAAATATTATCACAATATATATATATATATATAGAGAGAGAGAGAGCTCGCGAGATGGGTAGCTAAGCGAGGAAATATGACGTCTCGGAAAAGCGCGTTGCTACTTTTTGAATACGGGATGCGGCTCTTTAGAAATTAAGGAGATTCATATTTTTTTTTTTTTTTAAGAAAAAAGTGTAATACACCCTCTCTCACGCTCTTTATTGCTATTTGTGTCCCAACCGAAATTGCCGTGCAATTTTGGAGCTTTGTTTCACTCTTGCGGATTTACTATATAGGTTTGTTCTTTTTCCGTTACTCTGCTTGTACTAGTTCACAGAGTCTATCTTTTTCCTTTTAATATGGATAAAAAAAAAAAATAGAACTGTGAACCTGCGCAGCCCGTGTGTATGGAAAAAAGAACAAACCTTATGATACATAATATTTGCAACACGCACACACACACACACACACGCGCGCGCGCGAATCCGCGAATTTTACCGACTTTTCTAACGCAAAAAGAATCTACTCTTACGGCTGCGCGTGACAAAAGCTTATACGGCAAAATAAGGGATTCGCCTCGTTTTATCGCGGCATTAAAGCACCGCGCGCGAGAGTGCATATTCAGGAGCACGCGTGTGCATATGAAACATCCCCTCCTGCCCCCCTCCCCTCACGATCGTGGCGCACCTGCGAGTTTAAGGCGAATGGGAGGTCGCGCAAGTGCGGTCTTGGCATGAATATTCTCGCGTTCTCTCGCACGAGACGTTTTCGCCGACGTTTTACGTCGGAATCTCGAACGCGGAGAGGTCCCCTCGCTCCTGCCCCGCGTCGCGAGGAAAACTCATCGACTTTCGGTTGGGAACGCGAACGCGCGAAAAGATATCTCTCGCCGAAATTTTCTTATGAGTCCTCCTGAGAATATCCATAAGAAGAGAAGAAGGGAGGTTAGGGGCAATGCAATCTTGAAATGCACATTCCACACCACCGCGAACGGTGGCGTTTCATCGCTAGGTATGCGACTAGGCCGACGACCGACCGCTTTATTAATGCTCACGTGTTATTCCGTGCTTTTGGAAGAAAAGATTCTCGGAGAGACGCGCACGCATTCTTATGAATCCTATGTGTGTGTGTTTGTTCTCTCGCAATCTTCCGCGACAAGCTTCCGCGACTGCCGCGTAAGTTGCTTTTCTCGCGGTCCCCCGCGCGGTAATCCCGCCGAGATGCACGTCTCTGTGAAGAAGAAGAGGCTCTCTCCGACTACTCCGAGCGAGGAAAATAAGAGGGCGCGAAGACTGCGGTAATAAACACGCTCATTGCTTTCAGGAAGGATCAGCTTTAATATCGCGATTTCGCGTTATTAATTGTGACAAATATTTTGAACATTGTGAGTTGAAGAGAGAAAATATTCTCAATCAAGTGAACAATTAATTCTCGACTCACACTCGGAGAGAAATTCAAATTTAAAAAATCACAATGATCACAAGGAGATATTGTTGCGTTACATTTCGTCACTCTTTACGTATAATTACACAAGTGTCACGTAACGGGATTTTCGAGTTTATTGCGTATTGACAGTTGGAAAGTGTCATGTTCTTTCATGGTCACCAGATATTAAAAACCAATATTCGTAAAAAAGGTAAAAATTTGAAACCGAAAGACGGCAATGAAGTCGCAAACCTATGAAGTTGCAAACCTTTAAACTGCTCTTCTTTAAAATCTGCGTTTTTTTGAGTTACGGGATTATACGTAGGGGGTGTGACTGTGATTTGTTCTTTTTCATAAGATTGTACACACAGAGTAACGCGAGAATAATTTTAACATGCTGCTGTGGACTCATACTTTTTTTTTTTTTTTATTAATACGCGCGCATGTATATTAAACGGTTCGCGTTACAATGTTTCGAAAGTCGATACGTTCGCTTTAACGCGCGTTCGATTATTAGATGTTTTGATGGGTTTTTCGATGCGATCGGTTTTTCGAGAGTTGATTAATATCGGGACCTCTTAACTTCATGAGGTTAGCAACACGTTATCGGATTACATCGTTAAACTGCGTTATCGCGCGATCATCTTTATCCGCGCTCAAATTTCGCATTGTACATCCGTTAATGTGTATATGCATCACGATATAACGGAGCGGCCTGAAGGGGCTTTGCCTCGGGGTATAATAAAATTCCTCTCTCTCTGCTCTTCCCTCTCTCACACTTACACACACATACACATCCGCGCGCACATTTACGCGCACGTCCTCCCTCTTTCGCGACTTGCATGAGCGAGTTAAAACGATGGAGGAAACAAAAAGCGATGCCCGTTCATCTGTAGGACTTCCGGGTCGATCGTGATCGATCGTGAAAGAATCGCAGGGGCTTTGCGCTACCTCGCGCGCATCAACGCAGGAGAGAGCCCCAAAGGGGGTAAAAAAGAGGGAAAGCGTTTCTTGCTAGCCCGTCAGTGGCAGCGGCGAGTTAACCGCTATTTGGAAAATGTTAAAAAACTTTCTTTCTTGCGCGAAATCGTCGAAGTGCAGCTTGTCGCTCTCTTGAGCTCGTTTCTATGTCATTTGATTCGAGTCGTCGTCGTCGTCGTCGTCGTCGAATCGAACGTTCGAATCTCGTCAGATTTTTCGGCGCGGCTTTAAAACAAACGAGCGAGAGAAAACGTGAATTAAATGTTTGCCGCGAATGACAGACCGGTAAAAGAGCGTTTATTGTTCGCGCGCAGCTGCGTTGAGAAACAATGTGCAATTAATTTACAATTTATCGATAAAACAGTTTTTTACATTGTATATATGTTAAAATTTACGTCCCTGAATTGAATTCGAGTGCGTGTGCGTGCGTGTGTGTGTTTGTAGGATGTGATAAATACGTTCTTTCCCTCGGGGCGAGAAAAAATTCGAGGAGAAAAATATTTTCAACTCTTGCCGGATATGCGAAATTGATTCTATTTCTATCAAGGAAACTTCTGTCAATTCGTTTGTTAAAATCTAACGAAACGGGAAACAATTAAATCGCTCGGGTTTAATAAAATCTCGATATTTGTTATATTTGTGTGTCATTACAAGTTAGATTGCCAATCAAAAAATACAATCGAATCTAAAGTCATTGCATTTTCGCGTTGAGTGTTAAAAAATATCGTAAGAAATTTCAAGTACATTTCTCTCTCGTATCCGATTTTTTTTTTTTTTTTTGTTTTTTACATTTCAAGTTAAAGATGTGTGTATTGGTAAAACTTAAATTGAAATTCCGATAACGAAATTGTCAGTCAAGAATTGCGAGAAAAAAAATGCGAGTCTTCTTTCTGTGCTACTCGTAACGTACATAAGTAACGGCGAGATCTAGTGCCGGAAACATTTGATTAAAAGTTTTCAGCCTCGTCCGATTTGTAGTACAAGTTGATTAAACGCTGAAGTTCTCGCGTTTTAACTCGCGCGCGCTTGCACTATACTTCGCATTAATCTCGCTTCTCTCCACGTACTTACATTATTCTGCGTATCATTTGTGCTTCAAGTTTTTCTTTCTTCATGCGCTCTCGAGAGGAAAGAATTACACACACACACACACACATATATATATATGTGCACGCTATCAGACAACTAATCAGGAGTTTCACGCGACATTTACTATCGTTTTTTGTTCGCAGCATCTTCCTGGCCTCGATTCAACCGACACAGCTGGCGATCGATCATTCACCTCCGATACACATTATATAACCCCGCTCATCATGTCGATCAATGACACTGACGCGCCCACTATGAACACACGTAGCAAGGGCGAGGAGCGAAATTATTATCCTATCTATCCGAAGAGCGCTGCTTGCGCCTCTGTATAACGTCTATTGGAAATTAATTTAACGCGACTTTGTACATTCGTACGTGCATGGATGAATAAAAAAAAAAAAAAAAAAAATTGCGAAGTCCGAAATGCGATACTGCGAAAATATACTCGTCATGAAAATGCATGATAATGCTACTCGTCACTTCGTAACTATCAGGACTCCGTAATTATACGAATTGATTGTAAATTATCGAGCAACCCATTATCATCATAATGATTGAACATTATACGCGCAACGACAGCGCTATCAGCATGCACATGATCGTTAAATAATTCAATCCCTCGCAACATGTTAAATGCTAGATTAAGTTTGCTCTTGATTGCGTATAATAATGTGCCGTTCGTTATGCGCGTTTCTGTGTGTGTGAATGTGACGTCAAATATCGACGCGCTCCGTGAGGCGGAGGTCCGCGTTCTGTCAATTAAGTTTCGAACTTAGAAAATACACGCGCCTGGTCCGAGTCGAGAGACTCGCAAGAAACACGACCGATATGTAAACACGCGCCTGCGTGTGTAATTAATTAATTCGCGATTCATTTTACAGCACGACGTTTAACAACAATTTGGTGCTTTGAATTAGCGAGCACGTTGTTTAAAGTGTGTTAATTTATTTGTTTGTTGTACTCGCGCAAGCGTAGAACTCCATCGGGCAAATGAGAGAAGTGCAACAAACGCCACGTCTATCATGATAGTTCGCGAAACTCGAGACTATCCACTTAGGGAATCTCTTATCCGTCACGCGAAACTTCTATTTATTTAATATATGAAATAAAAATATATACAAATTTGGTTTTAGCGTCAAGCAAGCAAGTAAAATGCGTATATCTTAGGTAAATTGAAGGCAAAACGCTCCGAAACTCTCTCTCTCTCTCTCTCTCTCTCTCTGCATCTAAATAGCTGCACGGATGTCGAGTTTAACATTTCTATTCCAACATGTACATGCAAAGTAACTGCACATCGGTGTATTTCCGATTTGGCGTTTGAAAAAAAAAAAAAAAAAAACCCCGACCAATTTCGAGAACACATCTCCTTCTTCGAGAGCGTAAATCTTCTCTGATCTCTGACGGTCATAAATCTCGAAAGGAAGCCACTTCCCGGATTTCCCTGGGCTTTAAAAGCGAATTTAAAATAGATTTCGCAGTAATCGCCCGGGTATCCCCGCTTTGTTCGGGACAGGATAGTTACGACGAGCAGATCGCGGCGCGCAGCAATCCTCTACCCCTCAGTATACCCACGGAATCCGCCTATTGAACGACCTCAATACGATCCCACGCGTGTAATTCCCATCGGTATATCTAATTCACGCAATAATTACAGTTTCATTCATCACGCGAAAAATATTCAACGCGCGTTTTGCGCATATACAAGCGGCGGGCGATTCTCGTTCATAAATAAACGTTTTATTTCGAGACTTATACAATATCAGTTCGTGCGTGCGCTCGACGCACACACACAACTACAAGGAGATTTTAAACATGTGAATTATATCGTAGTTTTTATGAAACTAATAGCGTGTAAAAGCTATCCGGCGAGACGCGCATGTATATTCCATCTTCTTTTCTGTCAAAATCGGAGAGCAAATCGGAGAGAGGGTGACAAACGCGCAGAGATGCAACAAACAACAGTCGGTATAACCGGACGAATGTCACACGTGCAACGTACTTTATAAATAATCGGTGTGTCATATAGTGATGTCGAAGCCGGTGATCGGGTCGGTGATCGCGCACGTGACGTAAGTGTAATTGCAGAAAAAATATTTTATATGAAACATCTTTCTCTCTCTCTCTCTCTCTTTTTCTTCTCCGCCGTCTTGACAGTCTATTCATTGCAGCGCATATGGTCTTTTATTCAAACGCAGAGGAAACACACGTCATGACGGATCGAGATCCGAAGTCGCGCGCGCGCGCGAGACCGATAGGGAAAGGTCTAATAAATCTCTTCGCAATCCCGATCGATCGTAAATCGTCGGTCTACAAAGAAGACCGGGCATTTCCACCCGGTGGTACGGAAACATTGGATTCTTCCTCCCTCGGATTTGAAAAGCGAGGCCGCTCTCGCGGCCCACGCTCGGTAGAATGCGCGCCGGGGAAAGATGTTGCGCCGCAAAACCCTTTCCTTTTCCTCTTTTTTTTCCTTCCTGGAGAAGAAAATACATCGTCACGATATAGCTTGGTGCATGTAAGCACGACGCGCGGTCGCTTTATGTATACCTCCCGTGTGCTTTTTAAGCGGAATTTATGTTAATCCGCTCTCGCCCGTTTCACGCGGGGGAGACGCGACCCGCGAATCTATGGCGCGGGAGAGAATATTTTTGGCGAATCGGACGGCTAAATCCGGAGGATTATTAACGCGGGACCGATATACCAAGTGCAAGTCCATCGAGCGGAGATTCGAGGGTTCGCGCATGGAGAGCACGGAGAAAAACATCTCTCTTATTATTCTTCCGCAGTTTTATTTATATACTTGAAAACTAGGTTCTTCTAATAAGAGCTAAAATTTGAACGTCGCATGTAATACGTGTGTAATACGAAATGAGAAGAGAGCGACAGTGTTGTTTGTTTTGCTGCGTTAAAAACATCCGCTGAAAAATCATTAACTTTGTCTTACTTTTCGTAAAAATATATATTGGCCGCGTCAATATTTTACTTAATATCTTATCAGGAAGGAAAATATATGTATAGATCGCGAGATTATAACGCGTGCGCATTAAAATTGAAATTATACATTTATTTGAAACATTAAAAAACAAAAAACTTCTTTATTTTTATATACTTTCAAGATGAGAAGAGAAGTCAGATTTGTTTGCTCGCGAGAGAAATTTCTGCGCAGAAGAAGCGTGACGAGAGAGAAGTGTGTGCGTTGTGTATAAAGTTAACCGGTTGCTCTCTGACGCATCTCTCGTGTAGCAAATTAAATAGAAGAGAGCGGGTTACGAGCTACTTGAGTTGCAAACGCATTTAATCGGAGTTCGAGCCGAGCAAATGAATTTGATCGGAATTTGATTTGTGGATGTGTACCACACTTGATGCGACCGACAGACACAAGTTACTGCGAATCCGTAGGACCAAATTGGGAACATCAAGTTGGTCGAAATTAGAAACTTTCGCTATCTCAATATGGCGGTCGCTACACTGTAATCCAGTAATCTCGCGAGTATAACACTCCCCCTGTTAAACCAATACAAAGAATAATTCCGGGGATAAATGCCGGATATAAGCGCGTTGCGTGTAAACTTAATTAAATACAAATTAATGTAATTTACAGAGAGAGATTCGAAAGTTTTCTTTCTGTATCGAGAAACAAAAAAAAAAAAAAAAAAACAATTTCCGTTGCTTTACAATTTTCTCTCCTTCAAATAAATTGTTAAATAAACCTGTAATGAATATTGCCAGACACGCGAGTTTAATAACACGCTAAAGCCGTTAAAGTGGCGCGGGGAAAGTGGCGCGTTTTCCCAAGAAACGTTAGAGGAGGACCGCGGAGGACGTTCTCTTTTCTCGCATGGGGGAGAATTCTCAGGAATATCCTTTTGTACACGCGCGTGTAACCGGCGCACGTCGTAGAAACGCAACTTTTGCGCAACAGCTTGCACATAACTCGAGGCGCAGTTGTCGTTCCCGCGCGTCCAAGACAGGAGCGAAGGGGATGGACTTAAACGAATCGTAAACGGAATTTAAGTTGATATTAAAGAGCGTTTAACTGCCACACGTACGTATGTAATTAAGATGAAAACGCTTAAACAAGTCGTTATTTCGATTTGTATAAATATCGGAATAACCTTCTTAAAAAATGCACAATGTGCGTTTTGTTTCAATCAACTAACTATCGATTCGACATTACAAAACAAAAAATATTAATAATAACAATTTGTTTTCCAGATTCATTAGAAATACTTCGATTTTGGGCGCGCGATATTCGCGACGGAAATATATCATAAAAAAAAAAAAAAGACAGCAATTCGGTGTACACATTCGGTGTTATTTGGTGTTGTCGCTCTGACATTTTTATAGCACATAATAGCAGAGGAAAAGAGGGAAACTATATAAGTTTCTCTTTGATGGCGCGGGCGCATTTGGAGAGACGAGTTTATTGCGGGAGCATGCCTTTTCGCGCGCGCGCGCGCGACGGCAATCATTTTCGATATCAACACAGATGCGCCTTTGACGAGGGAAAACGTTGTTACATCCAGAAAACGGGGAAACGGTATCGTGTTGCCTTTTTCGGACGGAGGCAAGCGCTCGGGAAAGCGAGAAAGGAAGTGTTGAGGAAACCCTTCAAAAAAAAAAAAAAAAAAAAAAAAAAAAAAAAAAAGCCATGGAAAACTGCCAGCGCCGCGGGCGCAACGCCTGCAATTATGAGTGCAACGGCACGTCGTTGAAACCGATTCAACGCCCGCAACAGCTTGCCCGTAACTTCTCGCGACAAACGTCTCGTCGCTTTGCATTCAGCCGCTGTATTTCCAACGACGGAATTAAATGTTAATAGCCAATAGCCTCCCGGAAAATTGGAAAGTTCGCGATGTAAATAGAATCTCGAAATGAGAGCCGATTCGCATCGGCGTCGTGCATTGCCGCCGTTGCATATTCGCGTTCTTCTTTGCGGCAAGAACCCGCGCGCGCTTTTCTCCGGACGCGGAAAGCGGATTAAGGTCGACGTCTTTCGGGAATGCGTCGTAAGAAGTCTCTTAAATCATAAGATAAGCTTTGAAGGTTGAATTTCGATTCGCCGCACGAACGAGAGAAATGACGGTCACGACGAGAATATTCGTGAAAACTTATTAATAATAAAAGCAACGAGAGATATTTTCATGTTTAAGTAGCGAGAAACTGTCTTTTACGGTTTCATCATGTGTTACAGTGTGACAGAAGATCGTTCATCATCGTGTGTACATATTCCTTTTGAGATAAATGACGCCTTTATTATGAGACGGATATCTAAATTATTTCAACTGAATAACAATTGTGTGTGTGTGTGTGTGTGTAACGCTTCTTCATTTTTTCTCAAATATAATTAAATACAAAACTTCTTTATAAGTTTTTTAATATTAAAAGGATTTTCATATGTAACGTACATATGTATATATTTATTTACTGTGTACTTTGATTACAAAGTTGTAAGTATATATTGTATATGATATATAATCATTGCTCGGAATTATTGGTACAATTTTCGTTGGATTCCTGAGAGAGCTTCTTTTTTCTCTCGTATTTCACTAATAACTAAGTCGCCGTTTCATAACGCGCTTTTAAAGCAGTATCGCTTCTGAGTGCTTCATACCACCGATCGCGAAGCTTATTACAAAGTTTGATATATATATATATATTTGTTGACAACTCCGTAGTCAAAGTATGCAGCGTATGCGTATATAAATACACAAAAATGCAAAACCTATATTCATCAAAAACATGAGTCAAATTAAGAAGAAGTTTTATTACAAATAAAACAGACACATTTCTGTGACAAAATATATATAATATAAGAATAATATATGAAACTTGGATGTACATTCTTATATTATATATATATATGTATAGGAACAGTATCTAGAAGGTATCTCAGAAACAGCATGTCAGAATATGGTAAACACTCTTGCGAACAAACCTGTGTGTATTTTCTACTTTGCTACGTTCGCCATGATAGGCGTGACTCTTCAGTCTTTGTGTATTCTCACGGATACACTTCGTTACTTCCCTCTAGAGGTCTAAGTTCAAATAACGATCTATGGTTGCGCTTTCAGTAGTAGTCTTGTGTTTATCTGAAGTTCTTAGATAGTTTATTGTTTTTTTCTTTTTTTTTTTTACGTTCAATTTAAAACTTTACAAGAAAATATAAGATAAGTGGTATTTATTTTTTAATCAAAAAAGGATATTTTTTTATATAAGTCTACAAAATATTTGTCCCCGATAGTTTTTATATAGCTATTTTTTTTTAATCCGCGACTTTCGATGTCAAATCTTCAAGATCTGCGAAATGACGATACAAGAGAGAAGATACGCAAAAAATATGCTCAAACAAAGTTGTATTGTATGTCACAGAGAAAATCCGTCACAAAAATGCAAGACAAAAGAAACGAGAGTAAATGTTCAGAACAATTATACCGTTAGAATGAGTAGAATGCAGTAAAAGAATTTTACTAGATTTATTATTTTAAATGATTTTTATTTGAGTCACAGAGAGAGACGAAACATGCTGCTGTACACTTGTCAAAGAATCTTATGCTCTACCTGTTGATAACTTTTTTTTCTTAATGTATACGTTGTGCATAAAAGATGATGATAATCTTCCATTTTAGATGGAACATTTTTTTTTTTTTTTTTTTTTTTTTTTTTTTCTGGAGTTATTTAGTCAAATAGAACTTGGAAATACGTATTCAGCCTCAAAGGGACCGCTCGAGATGCGGAGAGGATCCGTTTCAGAAGTTTAGATATTGCGAAGCGGAGGGAATATGGGCCAAAAGAGAAAGTTTACTTCTTTCTCCGCCCACTCGTTGAAAGAGTCGCAAATGCACATAGCGATCTCCACAAAGCAGGGTCGGCGCTTCGCACGCTGCAACAGCTTGCCCATAAGCCCGTCGACGGCGTTTCGCCGCCGCGCGCGCGTTGCTATAATTTATATTCAGTACGTAGACTTCTGCCGTTATAACCGGCTTACGTAGTCCGTCGTCGACGAGGACGAGAGGGTGGCGATATGTGTGTGGAAGAAAGCGCACCTCGGGCTTTTCGCGCATACTGCTTCTGCTTTACCGCCTGATAAAGACAGGAAAGAAGAGACGGGAAGAGAGAGAGAGAGACGAGTCTTTTCAGTTTACGAAACGTTAGTCAAATTGGCCGCATGGAAACGCGCACGTCAAGAAGCAAAAGGCTTTTCGCTCGCCCCCGCTGTATATGCGCGGCCGCTGCGGAGATCGGTCCGCAAAGTTTCAGATCCCGCGGCATTAGAAGAGGATTTCCATAAATAAAGGGAGGAAGAAGAGAGGAGGGCCGGGCGCATATTATGAAATTTCCGAGACCGCGGGAAACAAGCAGCGCATCCCGAGATATTTGCCTTCAAAGGGAGAGATGGATATAAATATTTTGATAGAGACGGGCGATTGTTTCAATCTCTCTGATACAATGAATACACGCGACACTATCTCATAAAATAAAAGCCGTCACTCTGGACGTGTTTCATCTTGATAAGTCGCGGCTTATAGTATACAAATGTCATCAAATTACACAAGATTTCTTTCATTCGGAAACAAGCTTCAAGGAACAAAAATTAGTCTTCGCGACTCAATTTAAAATTTTCACTCTCTATTCGCGAACGATCAAATAAATGGTTGACTAATTTGTGCCAAAGTAGAGAGAAAAGCTTCCGTAAGTTTTTCTTCGGACACATTCTTGATAAAATTCTACATTTTATCTTCGTGTAAATGCTGGTAAAACGCGTGCGAAGCAATAAATTGCGTGACTAATTGAGGTTGGGGAAATAAAAACGGCGCTGGTTCCTGAATCGTTACAAAGGGGGTGAAAAATATATTTTCAAAGCGACGTCAAATGAGCGACACACGGCCTGACAATTATGCCTATTCTTTGTGCGCTCTGACGTATATCGTTTGATATACGCCGCTGGCATTTGTAGCTACACGTATATATACACATAGCTGTTATCAACTCGCACGTATACTAATACGCGTTTTACGTTCTGACGCTCCCAGTACATAGTCTCGAGTTTGTACTACACGTCCTGTCTGTTCTAGGCAAGGAACACGGTGTGTGTGTGTTTGACACTTCGAACTCGAAATTCTTTTAGACGCAAAGTTACGTGACTTCGTAAACGTAATTAATGTAGATTCATTAAATCAGATTATTCGATATAATGAGCTCGGCTTTAAATTGCGAAGTTCCGTCGTCCCCCTCCTCTCCTCCCCCTCCCCGGAAACACAAAATTACACGGAAATTAAACTTCGAATTAATTTAAGTTGAAGCTATATCTTTTTTAAAATTGCGCACATCTCTCTCATAGCGCGCGGTATAATATCTCCTCAATTTTGCTACGTTTAACGCAAACACCTGCTACTTGTACGATAAATTCCAAACGATGCAAATTACCGGTGCGAAAAGTTTAAGGAATAATTCCGGGAATAAATTTTGATGTCGTCGTTGAATACCTCTCGGCCTCAATGCCGTTGTGCAACGGCACAATGAGAAATGGTCGTGGTTTATTGTCTGCCACGAAAACTTACACCGAAAGCCTTTTCAACGGGAAAGCACGGAGGTAA